>WSXT02169675.1:0-23145 GCA_011762715.2 Neuroterus valhalla | reverse complement strand
TTTTGATATTTATAAATAATTTCACATTTGTTTATCTGTAGAATTTGTGCGTTTGTAGATGGTATCTGCCAGAACTATCCAGATATTTCCTCAGGCAATTATAATTTACGTTTTTATTTTGAACTTTGGCGGGTTCTGGATACGTCGATAAGTAAGAGCCCGACAAGTTGGTGTCGTTAGCAGCACTGACTCGCGTCATCTGCTACTTTGGCGTAAAACTAAATTCTCACTTACCTCACACATGGGACCTGTCATTTTCCCCCGACGTATTGTGCTTTTCCGCAATGTGAATCGCGAATTTCGTGGTGACCATCGTCTCTCAAGGAATCTAGGAATTGACCAGGACTACCGGGAACATATCTTAGATGTTAGTATTGTGCGGGAAAAAATAAATTAGTGACCGGTCTCGCTGTTGCTGAACAAGTCTCGCCGAAATCGCCTGCTAGTTTTTCCCTATTGCTTTAAAAAAGACCCGAAAGTAAATAGATATGCGAAGCCAGTGCCGTACCTACCAAAAGAAAAATTCGAAGTCGAAATTTTCCAACACCTTTAAGGAGCGCTTCCATAAGAAGGGCGAAGAGTTAACTGGGTACTACTAGGCAAAATGGAATATACATGTTTGTTTATGTTAATTGAATTTACATATTTCTCAATTAAGTTCGTTCAGCAGACGGAATCAAATCATTCTCTTCTCATCTTTTCTGACAACGTTGCACTGGCTATGTACAAATCAGGTTTTTCTTTGTCCATATTATGATACCCCATCTAGAGATTACAGCAAACAGTCAAAACTTCATTGTTGTTCCTAATAGATCTTTCAGAGGCAAAATGATATATTGAAATTTTGACCAGTTATCGAAACAGTCGACTTCACTTATATGTAAACTCATTAATTGTATCCCAAGGCGAAGGCATAGTACGAAATCAGAAGAGAAAATAATTTCATCGGTATCAGTTATGTTACATTTCTGCGTATTGACAATTAATTGAACGTAGACTTTATTCCCTGTTCGATGAGATAATAGAATCGTCAACTGCTTTGTTTAAAATAATTGATTCAAAGTGCAATATTTGAATATCATTATGGAGGAAAAAACAATTCGCGAGGAAGAAATACTCACTTTGCATAAAGTAAATCTTTACCTCTTTTTTATACGGCTCCTTGATTTTTCAGGCAAAATATCTATCGGAACGTACCTTCGAGATTTGTTCGAAAATAGATCTCATCCTGCTTTGAACTTATGCTTATGTGAAAGTTCGATTGTCTAGTGACATGGATGACGTGGGGTATGAAATGAGGGTATCCAAGTTGCAGACTTCACTTCTGATAGATCTCGCCAAAGCCAAACGAAAATAGACAGGGCTTCCGTTCGGTTTCGTGTATTTTCTGCTTCGTGGAACAATTGGACTTCGATGAAATGGAACAGGAAATGAACTGTAGACAGTTGCTCATTTTGCATTTTCCAATCCATTCTTGCTGCTCTTTCCTTTTAGAGAAAGCGATGGAAAAAGTTAAACATCAGTTGCTCGAACTCAATTTTAGAGAAGATAATCAGAGCAGTATGAACTTCTTAGAAGGAAAGTTATTCTTTTAGTTTGAAGTTTAAACAGTAAAAAACTCCTTTCCAGGGCTACAATAGAACATAGGAAATATGGGAAATTTCTGGAATCCCTAGCATTACTTTCAGGAACCCGGAAGAGTCCTTAAATTCATGGAAAAGTCCTGAAGTTTAAAGGAAAAGCCTGTTAACTTGTATTGCTTTTTCTTTTTGAAATTTTAATAATTATTTAGGCACTTCTTTGTTAATTATCTAGAAATAGATCGACAGAAAATGAATGAAGCGCATTCTTACAATTTCTAAATTACCACAAAAAGATACAATGAATTCGAATTTGAGTTATATTTTCTAATAACAGTTCTTCTTTGAAATCCATTTTCAACCTCATCTTTTGTTTGCATTTTTAATAATACTGCGGAATGGTGTATATGATTTTTTTGGACATAAAAGATATGGTTTTGATCCGATTTCTAGATCAAAGTAATATATTTCCAAAGCAACAGTTGAACTTTTGAGCTGAAAAGGGGAAAAGGGTGACCTTTTCGCGAAATGAAAGGTGTCTTCGAATTAAAGTGATTTATTTTTGATTGAACAGCCGGAAAGACCAATCCTCCAGAGGTTTGGTAAGTTTTCAATAAAAACAGTGGAATTTCTGGCATAAAATGATCTATTTTCAATGAGAAAATTGCAGTTTCAAGCAAGAAAAAAAATTTTTCTTACAAAGCAGTTGAACATTCGACCAAAACAGATTCATTTTCTAACAAACAGCTAGAGAAATGAATTCTTCAGATAACAGTTTGATTTTCTATCGAAATCTCCAGAATGTCCTACAATTTTCTACAAATTCCAACAGATAGTTAAATTTCTGGCCCTAGAGCATGACTTCCTACCAAAAAGTTCCTTTTTACGAATAGAAGATACCCTCCAATAAGAGAAAAAGAATTTTAACAAAATAGTTTTATTCTTAACCAGAAAAAGTAAAATTTTCAACCGGAAGCGAAAGAGCAAACTTTACACCCGAAAAAAACTAACTTCCGCGGAAGAATAGTTGGATTTTCCAATTGACTCTCAGCCGAACTACTTTGTAGGAAATTCCTTTTTTTTCGAGAAGGGAAATAATTTCTATGATTGAAAATGTGTTTTATTTTGCGTTGAATGTAAAAACTTCTTAATTGGGAACTCAACTTATAAACTATTTGTTGATTTTTCCTTTAACTCTAAGTATCTCGTTGAAAAAATCGAAAATGGATATCTTATTGTGAAAAGATCATTTTACTGATGGAAGGATAAACTATATTTCGATACTGTGGATATTTTTTGCAGAATTTTTATTTGGTTGCACTGAAGATTAATTGTTTGAGTTAGAACCTTATCTTCATGACTGAAAATGTATGTTTTCAATGTAAAATTATCTTTCCTGATTAGGAATCCACTTAATTATTGAAAATAACCTTACTCGGTAAAATTTCACCTTTTGTGGTACAAATTAAAATTTTGGCTACAGGTGGACTTTTTACTAAGCATCTTTGCGCGTGCCCAACTGTGCATGTCGATGACTAGACGGACAACTGTGCGCGTGCCAAGTGTGCACGTGTACTGTTGTCCAAGTGCCAACTGTGCACGTACACCCCTTCAATGACTTCTGAACCCCTTTCCCTAGGTTCAAAAATGAAACTTAGAGAACTGTGCACATGCTTACTGTGCAGGTGTATAGTTGTCCAAGTGTCCAAGTGCCCATTCTCCCCGTCTACTAAATTTATTTCTTCTCAGCTCCTTTGCCCAGGTTAAAAAATAAAACTGAGCCAACTGTGCACGTGCTGACTGCGCACGGGTACAGTTGTTCAAGTGTCAAAGTGTCCAAGTGCCAACTGTGAACATCACTGAATTCTGAACCCTTTTTCCCAGGTTTAAAGTTGAAACTTAAACAACTGTGCACGTTCTATTTGTGCACTTGTACAGTTCACCAAGTGTCCAAGTGCCATCTGTGCACATGTACTGCACCAATAACTCTCAAATCACTTTTTCCAGGTTCGAAAATGTAACTTAGACAACTGTGCACGTGTACAGTAGTCCAAGTGTCCAAATGCCAACTGTGAATATCAACTTCATCAATGACTTCTTAACCCCTTTCCCCAGGTTTAAGAATAAAACTAAGACAACTGTGTACGTGCTAACTGCGCTCGTGTACAGTTGTTCAAGTGTCTAAGTGCCAATTCCGCACGTCTATTTTTTTAATAATTCTTGAACCACTTTTCCCAGGTTCAAAAATGAAACTCAGGCAACTGTGCACGTTCCAACTGTGCAGATGTATAGTTGTCCAAGTGTCCAAGTGCTAATTGGGCACGTCTCAAATCAATTACCTCTGAACCCGCTTTCCCAGGTTCAAAAATAAATCTAGACAACTGTGCACGTGATAACTATGCAGGCGTATAGTTGTCAAAGTGTCCAAGTGTCCAAATGCCAATTCTGCATGTCCACTAGATCAATAACATATTAACCTCTTTTCCCTGAAATGAAACCTAGACAACTCTGCACGTGCTAATTGCGCACATGTAGAGTCGTTCAAATGTCAAAATGTCCAAGTGCCAACTGTGAACTTTTACTACATCAATAAAATAGGAACCTCTCCTCTTAGATTCAAAAAGAAACTTGCACAACTGTGGACGTGCTAAATGTGCACTTGTACAGTTTTCCAAGTGTATTAGTGCCAACTGTGCACGTCAACTACATCAATGACTTCTAAAGCCCTTTTCCCAGGTTCAAAAATGAATTTCGGTCAACTGTGCACATGCTCATTGCGCATTTATACATTTGTTCAAGTGACAAAGTATCAAAGTGCCAGCTGTGAACGTCCACTTCATTCGTGACTTCTGAACCCAGGTTCAAAGTTGAAACTATAATAACTGTGCACGTGCTATCTCTGCACTGTACAGTTGTCCAAGTGTCCAAGTGCCAATTGTGTACGTCTTCTACATCAATGACTCTCAAACCACTTTTCCCATTTTCAAAAATGAAACTCAGACAACTGTGCACGTGCACATTTCTGACTTGGACACTTACATTAGACAACAGTGAGCATGCACAATTGACACTTGTACTCTTGGCACGTGCACAGTTGTCCATCTAGCCATCGACATGCATAGTTTGGCACGTGCAAATATGCTAAGTGCAAAGTTTTCCAACCTCATAATCTCGTTGAACGTAATGGAGATCTTTTATATACTGAATACACAGTTCATTTAGATTTGGGATACGGTATTATGTACAGTACTCTTCTCTAGAATTGATTTAAGGTCCAATTTGGTAACATAGTTGTGTGTGTGTGTGTGTGTGTGTGTGTTTGCGTGAACGCCTGTATGTAGTTTACGCCTCGCGTTTGTATGAAGCACGTACACGTACTTGTCTTTGTGAATATGTGAATTGCACATTGTTTTGTAAACACAATCACTTAAGAACGGTTGGAGATAACTTAATAAAATCTTAGGAGCTTATTTCGATCACTTATCATAAATTTTCATGAGACACGTAATTCAAAGTTAATACAAGAGCATAAATAATTAAAATTGTTTTGAAGCGATGATTTGGATCTTTAATACATCATTAATTAATTTGTTTGATGATCTTGATCAGGTGCAATATTAGGAAAATGTTTGTTTAGGGAAAAATTTTTTTCGGATCCAAAGGACCCTTATAGGAAGTTCTGGTTCAGGATATATATTTCTTCTTTAGCTAAAATTCAAAATAAATTTTTTGGACCTGAGTGTAAGAAAATGTCTCTAAAATGATCCCGTGGTGAGCAACAAATGATTTTAATAAATGAGAAAGAAACTTATACTCTATACGATATTGTGACCACTACGAAGCATGTAAATCTTGACAGAGTCATAAGAAAACAAATGCATTTGCTTACAGCTCGTGAAATGAGCACTATATTATTATAAGACCAAACGAATCTGAAACAACCAAGATAGAATTCACAGCTGGTTAGATTTTTTTGAAGGTTTCACGGATACTAAGCGGAGCTATAAAAAATTACAAATCTGCTATTGTTCCTATGCTCCAAGCTTAAGGTAACGTACAGGGAATAACTCGCGAAACTACGCCAATAAGTCAACAATGACTTGGCTTCCTTTCATTAGGGCTCGCTTCTCTGCACACGTGAGCATAGATATGTCACTAAAGAATGCGCGGTCACGTGCACATTAACATGCATCGTATGTAGCGGGATTGGAAGTGGGCCATGCTTTTGGGAACACAGCCAAGCTTTATTATTATTTGGACCGAATCCGCATTATGTCAACTGCTTTTAACACGTAGTTGGGCTCTATTCTTCATCTTGTAAAGTAAAATTTTGAATCCGAATTTTGAGGTTGAACGGGGATATTTTTCTCGGATTATTTGGATCATACTACAGGAAACGTTTATTCTTTCTCCTGTAAAATTTTATTTTTCGACCTTACCTACTTTTCTTGCTCATGCCTGCTTGTGGATGTTTGTGCTGTGAACGGTGGATTTACAAATGCTTGGATTTATTCTATTATCGTCCCAATCTACAAGGGAAAGGGTAAAAACATCTGCACTTACAAGGGAACAATGAGCTCACTTAGTACCGTGTCTGAAAGATTGACTGATTTACCTTTCAATGAACAGAATTTTTAGAGTAAGAAGAAAGTTGTATGTGACTCTGTTGATCTCGGAGGAGCTTCAGAAAAAGTAAATTAATTTTACTTTAAGAAGTCCAAAAGAGTATCGGATTAATGGTGTACTCATAAAAGCAGGAAAGGCCATGCATAATGGTAGTAGAGTGAGTATGAGAGCAAATGGATAACTGAGTAATTGGTTTTATATCAAGTGAGGTGTTTGACGAGGATGCATTAGTTCTTCATGGATGTCAAATATTTGGGGAAAATGAACAGGAAACAGAATGCAAAATCGCCTCAAACGATCAGCAATTATTTACTGCTGACAGGAAGATAGATGCAGAGATCGCTAGACGCTTAGATGAGAAATCCCTTAACTGGGGTAATTGCTGGAAAGATCAGTCAGCGACCTATGTCATAGTAGTGTAGTGTAGTAATTTTTCAATCACCAAGATCAGAAAAACACCCTTTTAATGTAATTCTAAACATGAATCCTGCTCAAAAGACTTGACGAAAAGTCCGATTGTGAGATCAGAGATTAAGTTAGGAATAATGTAGAGGGATGATAATAATTTCAAATGGATGTGCAACTGAGAAATTCAGGATACTTGTTCAAAGCTGTATCCATGCAACGAGGACCTCAGAGAGGATCATTACACAAGCCTTTGCGGTGGAAACGGAAATGCATTTCAACGAACGTAATCCGTCTTCGTTAACGATGTGAAATTTCACCTTTGCGAACTCACTGACCAAGTGTTCACTTCTCCTAGGAAAATGAACCTGTCCGTGTAAACTTCATGACCAATGATATTAATTTCAAAGTTCTTGACTCTATAGTCAACATGAACAATTACTCATTCTATTCTAAGTTATCTGGGCTGACCGCTGACCAGGAAATTCGGCTACGCTGAAAATAAAATAAGAATTCTCAGCTTCTGAAAGGGTAAACTAAGTAGCCAGATTTTTCCCTGAACCTGATCATTATTTAACTTTGTTTTCACTTTTGCAATATATATCGTCTAGCTCTATGAAAAAATTTGTTTTCAATTGTGCTAAGTGCTACGAACCATCTTCGTTAAGATATCAAAGATCAATTCATAATTAGGTTTTTAAAGTTAATGTTTTGTTCAGAAGGAAATGTTTGTTTTCAACTGTATTTGAGGATTCTAGTTTTTGGTCAAGGATTCATCTTTTAGGAAACAAAAATCATTTTTCTTGAATCAAGAATTCATCTTTTGATAGAAAAGTAATATTTTTTTGTTCCTGATTAGCAATTCTTATGATTGGTCAAAAGTTTGGTTTTTTGGTTTTAGGTTCAAGTTTTGGTTTAAGGGTGGTTCCTGCATTGTTGGACCAAAATCCGGCTGTTTTTCCGGAATCCTTCTTCAGGAAAGTATAAAAGATAGGAGGCTGCAATTTTTCAGAGTTCTTTGTCAATGTTTGTTGTATTGTTCCAAAATTTGTTAGATGGCACTGATCAATGGCGGCTGGTCGACGGCGACTTCTCCTGCCCTCGGAAACTTTTCCCACCGTAGAAATAATTTTAAACATAAAATATCAAGACTTTCTTGATACAGACACTAGAGCGCACAATGCAGACTACAATGAACAAAAAAAAAATGAAAAATGGGGAAGTTATGAGATTTAAAAGAAAAATTGATTTTATCACGTTTTTACTGCTACTTATCATTTTTAAACAAACAATGTACAATATTTTTTGATGATCGTATTTCTCTTCGTGCGGACACCTACAACTTGTGAAAACCTTGTTGTTTTGAGAAAAACTTATAATTTCTACTGTTTTTTTGAAAATTGTTTTGATTGTGAACAAGCCATCTTCTCGGTTCAAAATATAATTTCATAATTGCAAATTATTCCTTACAAATTTGCAAGTCTCATATCATACTTCCGATGCAAAAGCTATATCTTTTGTGTCCGAATTATACTTTTCGTACAGAAAGTTCAAGAGTTGTCTCTCATTAGATTAAAATCTAACTTTTTATTCCGGCATTTTGTTTTTGGTTAGAAAATCCGTCTCATTCGATTGAAAATTCGTCTGTTAGTAGAAAAGTAATCTTTCCATGTTAAAGATCCTTTTTTTTCTCGAAATCTATATTTTTCAATCAAAAAGCCTTGTATTTTGTTTTTGATGCAGGATTGATATCTCAAAAAGTCTTCTTTTGGTTGTTGTAAATTCATCATTGATGGTGATATGTTAATAATTTTGGTTCGAAAAATTCAATCCCATATTTTCGGTTCAAAATTTATCTTTTTTTTCTGAACATCCCATTGTTTGTTCGAAAACTGAATCATTCTGTTAAAGGGTCATCTTTTCCGGTACAAACTTCAGTTCGTATGATTGAGAGTTGATTCTTCCAATAAAAAAGTGACTTGTCATGTTTTCATTCCAGAATTTCTCTATTTTGGTCAAATATTCCACTGCTTCTGTTGGAAAAATAATTTTTCCTATGTTGGGAAATCACTTATTATATTTTGGTTTCAAAATTCATGAAATTCTACTATTCGTTGACAAATTTTATTATTATGTCGACATTCTAACTCTTTCGGAACGTCATCTCTTTCTCGTCTGTACTGTTACTCGTTCGCTAAAATCCGTCCTGTGGAAAAAAATGTTGTACCTCCGGGTTAGAAAAACATCTTCATGTACAAAACTTATATATTTTTTGGTGAATTCAACTTCCTTGGTTATGAAATCAAACTATCTTCTAGATGATTCGTATTTTTTCTTCAAATAATTCATTCAGAGGAGAGTTCATCTTCGTCAGTGGAAAAAATTCTTTCTGCTCAAAAATTCAACTCGCTTTTTGTTTATACTTCCTGGTTTTTTGGGTAAAAATGCCACAAGCTTGTTGAAAATGGCATACATTTCAACTAGACATGCGAGATATAATTCATCCCGATATTAACATCAATTGTCATTCTTTTCGAAAAATGTGGATTACGGCCAGAAAAACTGGAAAACCGCCTAATAAATATTGAACATTCTATAATCAGACCCACTAATCAAATTTTTTTCATGCTTTATCATTCTAATTTTTGATCTTATGGTTTCGTTCAATTATTTAAATAGTTTGGAAAAACAATACGACGACATTTTAATAGAATGTGCAAACTCGAAGATCCTTCAATTTGAGAGCAAAGAGTCATTTGGCTCAAACTACTACTATTTGTGTGAAAATTCGTGTTTTTTGGTTACGAATTCAAAATTTCCCGAAAATTCTTCTCACTTGGTATAAACTCCATCCCTTTGGATTTGAAATTCATTTTTTACTCATGAAATTATATTTTTTGTTGGAACCTCATCTTTGATGGTTTGCGGTCATTTCTCTTGAATAAGAAAGTATAATATCATATTTTTAAGCGAAATTGATATATTTTGGTTTAAAATTCTATTTTTTGCCTAAAAGTTTGATTTGTTTCCAGTTTTCTACTACCAAACTACCGAAACATTCGTAAAAAGCTTGCTCTGGAACGATATAGATTCGTAGTTTTAGAATCTGGGTACGCTGACACAGGCTCTGGATATTTATATCCTCTTGGACGCGCCGCACAGTCTCCAAGATAATTTTCAGACTGCTCTTTCTGGGTACGTAGCGACTAGCACCAGACATTATGTTTTAAACATTTTGTTTTGTATCACTGGGTACACTGGGACAGGTTCGAGTTACCTTTCTTCTTGATTTTGTGTTTTGTTTTCTGGACATGCTGCTACAACCTCCAAACATTCTGATCTCCATATTTCATTTCGTATATTTGGGTACGCTGCAACTGGCTCCAGATTTCCGCTTTCTTCATCTCCTAGGAACGCTGCAACAAGCTTTAATTTTTCATTCTCTAGAACTTGATTTATCTGGGCACGCTGCTCAAGCTCAAGATTTGTATACCTTTGATTATGGTTCATCCAGGTACGCCGAACAGACTAAAAATCAATTTTCAGACTGAACTTTCTGGGTACGCTGCGACAGGTTCAAGACATCTTCCTCTTTGATTTTGTATTTTGTTTTCTGGGCATGCTGCCAGAAGCTCCATACATTCTGATCTTGATATTTCATTTTTTATCTCTGGGTACGCTGCAACAGGCTCCAGATCTCTGCTCCCTTTATTTCCTTCGGGCGCTGCAACAAGCTTCAATTTTGTATTCTCTAGATTTTGATTTATTTTGGCACACTACTTAAGCTACATATTTGTATTCCTTCGAATTTGATTTATCGGGGTCGTCGAACATGCTCCGAGACAATTTTCAGGCTGCTCTTTCTGGGTACGCAGCAACAGGCTCCAGACATTCTATTATGGATTTCTTATTTTGTATCCCTGGGTACACTGCGACAGGTTCCAGACATCTTTCTCTTTGATTTTGATTTGGTTTTCTATTACTGGGCACGCTGCTGCAAGCTCGAGACATTCTGCTCTTGATATTCCATTGTGTATTTCTGGGTACGCTGCAACAGTCTCCAGATCTTTTCTTTCTTACTTTCCAGGGCACGCTACACAAGCTCTAATGTTGTCTTCTTTTGATCTTGATTTATCTAGGCACGCTGCTCAAGCTCTAGATTTGCATTCCTTTGATTTCAATTTATCCGGGCACGCTGCACACCTAAATGTTATAACGTGAAGACTGACTCTGTAACACATGAGACTAAGTGATTGTAAGGATATGTGACTCATACAAATTGAAGAAAGGTCGTTATAAGAATCGATTTTCATTAACGAATACTTCTTATTCAAATATGCTGTTCTCCATTTGTCTTCTCCTTTTTGGGAGAAAAAAATCGTTTGGTCGAAGAGTGGGCAACTGGTATTTCCTGTTTTGTAATTCAACTTCATTTTGTTTGTTTATTTAGATTCGACTTAGGTAGCTTCGCATTGGAAGTTCCTCTTTTAGTGAGAAAATCACTTCTTTTTTTTATTTAATTTTCTTGGTTAAAAATAACTCTTTGAAATGATTTCTGATACAGAATCAATATTCAGGATACAATTCCAGGGTTACGATTCCTATTTATTAATTTTACCAAAAAGTCTTATTTTCCCGACAAGAATTTATTTTCAATGAGAAAAACTGAATGCTTCTGATTCGAAATCCACTATCACTTTTTGGTTCATAAACTTATCTTTTCTGGTTTCAAAATTTTAGTAGTTTGGTAAAAATTGAAGAGTTACTCCTAAAAATTTGAAAAGTCTAGTATCATATAATTGCCTCAGAATTTATCTCTTTTGAGTGAGAATTTCATTGTTTGCGTAGGAATCCCATTATTTGGTTGACATTCGAACTCTCTTGTTTAAACCTGAATCTTCTCTCTTGAATTAAATTTTTTCTTCGGAAATTCAATTTTTGAGCAAAAAATATCATCCTTTTGAATCAGAAATTTATTTTTTCGTTGGAAACTTTTTTTTTTTGCTGAAAATTGTACTTTCTTGGTGAAAAATGTAACAGTCTTCTGAAAAATTCTGGGACATTTTTCGTTGGAATTAATCTTTTTGGGTTAAAAATCAAAACATTTTCTGAAATTAGTTGCATTCGAGTGCAAGATGGGAGGGACCTACAGTTTGAATTGGAATCCGAACAACCAGAACTCCGGCAGAAGTGCATAGACAAATTTTTAGAACTTGCCAACTCAGGGATCGAACCTCAGACTGTAGTACGGAATCACTTAAAAATTGTCTACATACTTCAACCGGAGAAGAATGAAACTTTTGATCTAAAAAACCACGTTCTCGTGGCTTTCCTAGTTATCCATAAAGACGAAGCGATACCAAACTTGAAACGTTGTTACGAAGAAGGAAAGAATTAATATTTTTTGATGAATAATTGGTCTGAAGCATGTCATAAACATCAGCGCCATTGTTTTTTTACATTATCTACCGTTCAGAAAAATCAAAACCAGAAGAAGCACAACATCTCATTTTACTATACTATATTTTTGATTTTGGATCTTCCGTCAATATTTTCGAGAAGTATTTCTTGAAAGAATTTCTCCTACTTTTAAAACCGTTTACATTTTTCTTTAAATAAGGTTTCTCGAAAAGATTAGAACTTTGTATCCAGACTCTCTTCTTGATGTGAAGATTTTTATCAATTTCAACAAAAAATGGTTATATTAAAAAACAAAGAAATATTTCTAAGAAATAGCAGAAGTCATGGTTTAATGCTAAAAACCATTACTAATGCTAAAAAGGATGTCAGAAACTTACAAATTCCTGGTTTTACTGCTAAGAATCATGTCAATTTTATGTTAGCTTCCTTACAACATCGCTTGTTAAATGATGAGAGCAAAGATTCAAATATCCACTAAGAATTTCTCAACAATGCTCCTAATAATACCAAAATTAGGTAATAATACTTTTGAAAAATTAATTATAAATCAACATAGTAGTAAAACTAATGATAATCGATTGAGAATCTTGACGAACGAGATTTGCTTGGACATAGAATTCTCACATATATTCTTCACAACAATTTATTAAAAACAGAGAAATTTCACAATTTGACCGTACCTTCGCTTCTAACATTTAAACAAAGATACTTCTCCCAAAATCAAATAAAGAGTTCCTAATAACACATGCGGACAAGGGGAATGTTACCGTCTTTCTTAATAAGGAATCGTACAATATGAAAATGAATAATTTATTAAATTATATAAGAACTTATGAAAAACTGAATTATAGTCCTCTAAATGAATGGAAAAGAGACACTTTTAAACTCTTGAACTCTTGAAGACTGAAGGGTTATTTGAATGAGGGAATGTATTTAGTGATATATAGTTCCAGGACACTAACATCCCAAGAATTTATAGTTTGCCAAAAAAAAACAAACCTGATTGTCCATTGCGTCCTGTTGTTTCATTGATAAATTCTCCATCTTTGGAAATGACAAAATTTTTTTATGATATTTTGGAAAAAAGCTTCAATCACACTTGAAAGTCAAGTTAAATATTCCTTTGAATTTAAAAATATCATTACCATCAAAATTTAGTTTTAACTAAATATTTACTTGGAAAAATTTACACTCGATTAATACCGAACACAATCGCACTAAAAATGATTTGGTTTATTATTTTCCTCATTAATCTTTCTTGGTTTTCATACTCAAATATGTGTCTTCAATTTTGAATTACTTTTTCTTTCGGAGCATAGTGGTTTACGATCCCAAATTCGTGGTCAAAACTTTAAAAGTTAATACTTATGATGATAATATTGATTTCAAAAATGAGAATGAAAATCCACGATTCAAAATGGCAGACACAAAATGGCAGACACTTTCACCCAATTTCGTATTTTTCCACGAAAATAAGTAAAAGGGATTTTTTTGGTCGCTGAATCCAAAAATGATATTCAAAATTCAAAATCGAAAATGGCGGACATTTGTCCAAAATTTCTTATTGTTCCCACAAAAATAAGTAAAAAGGGTTTTTTTTGTTTGCTCATTTCAAAACTGATATTGACTTATGCCAAAAATCCGAAGTATTTATTCTGAAGTCGCTTTTCTTTCACAATGTTTCATTACATTCATTACTGTTACACATATTGATTGTTTACATATTTATAGTTTTTTCCTAATATTTATTTATCCTTCATATTTTTTGATGAGAAAATTGAGTACGTTAACTGATAAGTACTCTAATTTCAATAAATGGTAAAATTCAATTTGTACATCCTATGTCTTGTGTCCAGCACATTCAAACGTTCCGTAGGGTAAATTCGAACGTCACTGAATAAATTACTTTCATTTTGAATGAGTACCTTTCCGGCATATCATGTGGAGCATAAAAAATCATGGATGGTGAGCTATAGCGCGGATGGACACTCCCACGCGTTTGAAGAGAAAGCGCATTTATTTCTACGGGGGCAGCTCGGGGCAGATTTTGTTGAAGGAATCAAAAAGTTGATAATTTTTGGAGATCAACACGGAGAACCTCGGCGCGCGCACTTGCAGACAAAAAAAGAATTCATTATGTATATTCCTGAATTACATGGAAAAAAAATGTTGGACATGCTCACTTCGCTCCCAATATCATAAACATACTTGTTCAAAATGCAAATCCGGAAGCAAGCAATGATTTAACGTACCTTCAGAAGTACCCTAAATGTCACCTTATCTGTTTCTGACACGAACTCACAGAATAGCAACATTTCCCGTTGATTGTTGAACATTTATTCATTAACAACTTCACAGATTCCATTGAGGGACTGACTGAGAAGATGGTTTGTGCCATTTTATCGTCTTTTTGTACTTGGAAAATTTCTTTCTTGAAATATTGACCAAAAGTTGTAACCTGATGGAGCGTTTGACTTCTGAAAGGTTGTTTTGAAGATACCAAACTTGTAATGAGAGCAAATTAATTTTCATCATGAACATGAAAAATTCAATAATTGAACCAACGAAGTAAAAGTCTTCCATGTTTTATAATTTCAGCATTAGCTTCCTTGTTTTTATTGAGTTATTGTGAAAGCTTGGAAAAATAAGACGACTCTTTCTTGACAAAATGTGCTGAATCAACGATAGGTTTGTTTGAGTAGCAAGAGGGAGACGCCCTTCATGGTTCACCAATATCTTAAAGCGATTTCTTTCACCGCACGCTATTCTTCTATCCGCTTCTTTCTTTTGTCATCTACTTTCTCAATCTCCTCCTTCCGTCACTCTAATATGCCTTCTCTTCCCAAGGACCAAATCCTTTCACCCCTGGAAATCCCAAAGGAATTCAGCATTAATAATTCACTCGCTTCAGTCTCACTCGAGACTCACGATCCGTTGAAATTGGTTCTGCAAGCTTTGGTCGAACTCGAATACTTTGCATTTTCTAATGCGGCGCATTCGCGATGTGAATTCTAGTGTCAGGTACCATGTCTATTATTGCTGTCAAATAAATATCTGAATACTTGGACTATATCCTGAGTTTCAGAAATCACTGCAGACTTGCTCGATCGAAGTGGCGAATTCCATTTCAAATAATAAGAGTCGAGAAAGAAAAATTTTGTCTCAATTCTTTGGTCATCCCCCTCCTCACACACCAAAGGTTCTCTTACACATATTATTGAAAACGAGCACCAGCAAATTAGCTAAAATTGCACTATAATAGAGTTAAAAAACTTTCTATTAAAAAATCCTAATGGATTTGAGTCCAAAAATACCGCTAATGAGTACAAAAAAATAGCGCTATCTTCTTTAGAAATAAAGGAAATCATGGGACTTTTCCTTCAATGTAAATACTGTTTAGAATATTAAAGGTGTGAATACGATTCAGTCAATGAATACAAGACTATAGATCAGGACAATTCTCAAGGGGAAGCAAGTCCATCTGTACTACCAAAGATATCTGTACGCCTCTGTTGCGTGGATTGTTTAATACTATCGTCTTGAGTGGGTGGACAATAACATGTTTTGCCTCTGTTGATTGGATTGATCTTTAGTATTGTCTTAACTGGGTAGACTAATAAGATGTTTTGCCACTGCTAAATGGATTGATCTATAGTCTTGTCTCAACTGCCTGGACAACCAAAGTCACTTGCCTCTGTTGCGTGGACTGATCAATACTATTGTCTTGAGTGGGCAGATTAATAACATGATCATGAGTCTGGTCATAACTGTCTAGAATATAAAAAAAATTCTTGCATCTGTTGATAAGATTGATCTATAGTCTCATCTTAACTGGCTATTAAACCGAAAAATTCTTGGCTCTATTGGATAGACTGATGAATAATCTTGTTCTATCTCGTTGGACCAATAACATTTCCTGCTTCTGTAGGGTAAATTGCTCCATTGCCTCATCTTATCTGTATGGATTACTATAATCTCTTGCCTTTTTTGATTTTACTGATCTATAGTATCATCTTAACTGGCTTGAGCACCAAAATGTCTTGCCTCTGTTGGTTGAACGGATATATAATCTTGCTTCAACTGGCTGAACTAGTAACATGTCTTGCATTTGTTGGTTGGACTGAGCAATACTTTTTTTGAAATGGCCTTACTGCCGGAGTGTCTGGCTTTGTCGGTTGGACTATTCTGTGATCTCGTCTCAATCATCAAGACTTAAGAATATCGTATGTAGATCAGATGAATTTGCCTCGATTATTTCGGAAAATCTTCACACTGCCAACGCAGTCACATTATATTGTTTTCATTTTCTGGATAAGCTTTTTCTTTCCTAATTGGATCGATCTACAGTCTTGTATTCATTCACCAATCTATCTTTCACCTCCAGTCTTTTGAACAGTATTTACTTTCCCAGGAAGGCAATATAACAAAACGCTACAATCTTACCAGGGCTCTCCGAGTCGTTATACCATAAATATGTAGAAAGCAAGTGATAATCCTTTCTTCCAGGGACGAATCCAGTACGAACCTGGCTCCAAACTAGGAGACGGGTGTGGAGGAGGAATCTACGATAGTGCAAGAAGGAGGGAGATTGAAATTTCACTTGGACGACATGCTACTGCCTTCCAGTCTGAGGTTTCAGCTGTACTCTGCTGCACTAAGAAACTCATGGGAGACATAACATCAGAGCTGGTCTGACAATTCAGAAAGTGATTAAAACAACAGGCAGGAACGAATAGCTTGACCCTTATATGGGTTTGTGGTAACACTGATGTCAGACGGAACGCAAAAGCGGACAAGGTGGCACGGACTGATGCAGCAAGTGCTTACATCGGCTCAAAACCGGTACTGCGACTAGCGTCTTGTTGCATCGGTTCGACCATCAAAAACTGGACCTGAACTAAGCACCAAGACAACTGGGAGTAAATTGAGCTATAAATATAGGCGAAAAACATCCCGGGCTAAATAGCCTTAGCGCCAGAGGAGACCCTATCGGGGATTCCTGCCCGTCTTCAAACAAAAACAACTACATTGCCAGCACATATCCATGATTTCCCTTACTATTAACGAAACTGCGACATTTTGTTGCCCTTATTAGCAGAACTCTTCTCAGCATTCTCAGCCAATATCATCGGTTAGCATTCCGAATTTAAATGTGCAAGATAGTTCAGATAGATAAAATAATTTATTCATTTTTGTTTGTTCCATGAAAACAGTATTAGAAGGTCGCTGAAATGCATGAAGCAAAGATTTGAGGCATCACCTCCCGAAACGCCTGAGAGCATTAAAGGATATTTGTTCGTATTGCTGAGTGAATCATAATTGAATGTGCGTGCTGTGAACTGTTAAGTTACAAATTGTTGGGTAAATTTGGTGCTGAAGAAATTGGGGTAAATTATAGCTACAAAAAGAAAGAATAAAGCAGGAATGATAGGAATGCTGTTTATTAAAGCCGTTTCACATTAGCCCCCCCCCCTGCCTATCCTAAAACATATAATAAGAATCAAAAGATTATATTCAGGATTCAATTACCTTAATTATGGAAATGATTATAATCATCAATTCATCAATGTATTACTTTGGGCGTAACAGAAAAAGTCAAAAATTTTGGATAAAAGCCGCATGGTAGTAACATCACTATAGGACAAAATAGTTTTGAATAATAATTGATTTTGTGTACAATTACGATCCTCAGATCTCAGGAAATAATACTCTATCCCGAATGAGAAGTAGACGAAAGGTGATCAATTTTGGGAGGAACTTAAACTTTCTGTTATTACTAGAGAAGAAGATAGTTGACAACAAGAATGATTCGGTCCAAAAATCACGTTTGATAGATTGCAATTATTATTACCATACTATGAGTATGGGAAGGTAGTTGTTAACAATATTGAATTGTCTCAAACATCAAGTTTGCAGTCTCTAATTTTAAGTCCATGTACTCCGAGTTTCTGCGTCCAAATGTGACCTCAGAAATTTTTGGATGCAAAAATTTTCCTCTAGCTTTGAGGAAGAGAGTGTAATGAAGGAAGTTTAGGGATTTGCGAAGAGAAAATTTGCACGTTGTCAAGCTGATACGAATCCTCATGTAGTTCAGGTCCTGAAGCTGAAATCTGACCTAAAATTATTGTTTAGGGCCTCAGATTTCCCCGAGACCAGGGAAAATAAAAGAAAATGGAAAGAAACTTGAATTTTACTTTTAACCTGCATGGTCCCGACACACATTTTTTTTGGTCCTCATTTTAAGCTTAGAAGCATGTTTGTTTTAGGAGATATCTTGCCGGAAGATAGCGGTTTTATTCATCGGAATTTCCGAATTTATGTTACACACGTGGTATTGTACGAGATATGGATTTAACCAGACGGTGGTTGAACTGCAAGCCAATAGAAAGGATATTAAAGGTATTTTATCCTGGAGCTGGATCGAAACGTTACAGCTGCAGTATACATTGCTTTGAATTATCTCGGCCTTTTTCGTTATCAGGATTGGCAGGCGCAATCAGTTTTGGAAAATAAAATCCATATTCTGACATCAATAATGGATTTAAAGAAGTATAAATAACTCTGAGCTATCCTTGATTGGTTTCATGTGCTGTAAGCGATTTTTAGCCATGAATCGCAGGGTTCAAGAATCGTTATCTATTTTGATTCAAAGATAAAAGATTCCAAGTAAACGTGTGGAAATGGCCCTATTTGTCCTCATCCCAAACAGGGCACTGGTCATATCCTTCAAAAAACTCCCAGACTAGTGGGTTTTGGTAAGGACCCTCTCAGCTACTGTTTTGAATTTTTCTTCTTCAGGCAGAGTAAACTATTTTTGATAGCTCAGCCCTAATTTTTTATTTTTGACAAATCTTAGTTGAGTTGAAATTTGCAACCCCCGGTAATCGAACAGGAAACCAAACATTCAACGAAAAAATTTGGACAAACACCTTCGAATATATCTATTATAGAAAGACAGCGAAGAAAAAGGAGGAAAGATAAAAGGGCAAGCAACCTCCAAATCCCCTTCTTTCTCTTTTTTCATCTTTCGTCTTTCTTTTCTCCAAAAGAAAAACACACAATAAAAATTACAAAATTAACTATCAACGTTTCGGTGATCATCTAACACCCGTATCAAGGTAAAAACAACCTCCCAGCACATCAGATCCCTCGAGAACCCAGGCTGCTCTCTACCTGAATTCCCCCTGAAGACTGATCGAACTTTGGAACTCTTACTCGTTCAAGACCCATATCAAGCAAGATGTCACACAGTGGTCCAGAAATGGATTTTTCACGGACAATTTTGCGTAGAGTTCGTCCTTTCACCCGATTTCAATTTTTTTTTCTTTGTTACTCAACATTAAATTTCTGATAAACGTAAGGTGGGCAATTTTTAATTTTTCGTTTAAACGAATTGCTGTGTCAATCGATATGACGGGAAAACTGGGAAATGTCAAATCATTATTTTTTATTGAAGTGGAAACAATATGACTATACTCCAAATCATCAAAATTGCATGCATGAATATTAAATAAATGTGTATAATTTGTTTATTAAACAAAACATTTGTTTCAAACAAATTTTATAAACAAATATGTGGTTTCTCCCTTCTCATCAGCGCAAATAGTCGAAATGTACTTGTTTCTTTCGAAATTTTTTTTTCAATCACACGACACGATTAAGGACAAATGAATGTTACAGTGATATGAATTTCACCTCTTGAATATTAGCTTTAATTTCCATTAACAAATCATATAAACTAATTGTCCAAATATGAATTTGTCATCCGAATTTTTTCGTCCTCAATCATACTTTACTGCCGAAGCCTACTGGATACAACATTTCTACACATATTACCTCCTTATTGTTGACTGTGATTGTTATTAACAAATTACAAAAAAATTCTCCAAATATAAATTTTTCATAAGAACTTTTTTTCTTTGAAATACAGTGCTGTAAAGTCTGAGTGATACGAAATTGATATAAATATAACCTCACAATTGTTTACTGTAATTTTTATACCGGCAATAGATTAATCATTCATATTATCATTCATGAAAAGAGTAATAAATATGTTCACGAAATTGGTATTGGTAGCTAATTATTCACAACATCTTTCAGCAATTTACAGTGGGCGCTTGTTAGAAAATCAGTTTTTTGTCACAGCAATTCCTAAAACAGTGCCTTTCCTAACGTTTATTAGGCATAAAAATTACAGTCAACAATTAGAAGGTAAGATTTATAACAATTTATTACCCCTTAATCTTTACCAGTACCGCATTATTATGGAAAAAAAAGTTTAGGTGCAAAATGCATATTTGGAGAATTCGGTTTATATATATAGTTGATAGCTTTTAAAGAACCAAAAGGATTGTAAGGATATATTTATAACAATTTCGTATCTCTTAGACTTTAAAGCACTGTATTTCAAAGAAAAAAGTTTTATGAAAAATTTATATTTGGATATTTTTTTTGTAATTCGTTAAAAACAATCACAGTAAACAATTAGGAGGTAACATTTGTAGGAATGTTGTATCCAACAGGCTTTGGCAGTAGTGTATGATTAGGGACAAAAAAATTCGGATGAAAAATTCATATTTGGACCATTGGTATATATGATTTGATAATAAAAATTATAGTTGATAATAAAAAGGTGAAATTTATCTAACTGTAACATCCATTTGTCCTTAATCGTATCATGTGATTGAGAAAAGAAAATTTTCTACAAAAACAACTACGTTTCGACTATATGTTAACGTACTTTGTTTAAAACAATCATAAACAATAATTTTTAAAACTTTTTCTGGATCATATAGTACTTTCTGTAAATTCCTTTCGATTCGTTACCAAACAAAAAATCTTCGCTGATGAGAAGGGAGAAACCACATATTTGTTTATAAAATTTGTTCCGAACAAATTTTTTGTTTATTAAACAGATTATTCACATTTGTTTAATATTCTCGCATGCGATTTCGATGATTTAGAGTATAGTCATATTGTTTCCACTTCAATAAAAAATAATGATTTGACATTTCCCAGTTTTTCCGTCATATCCATTAACACAGCAATTTGTTTGAACAAAAAATGGAAAATTTCCCACCTCACGTTTATCAGAAATTCAATGCTGAGTATTTATAAAAAGAAAACTTGAAATCGGGTTTAAAGTACGACCTCTACGCGAATTGGTCCGCGAATGTCCATTTCTGGACCGCGACCCGCCAAAGCTCTTTCAGAGTGCGAGGAGGGAATCGAACACACAACCAGACAGCGTGAGACCAAAGCTCATGCCTTAGCCACCACGACCAACTTACCACTTTAACAACATGGAAGTTTCTCTGCGAAACGAAACATGAGATACAATCAGAGCTCTATCAACCCAATCTTTGATAACTGAAATTTGGTTCTGGATGGGATGAGCCGGAAGAAAATTCAAGATTCTGACTGAATAGGTACTCTTTCTATACCAATTTGTAATAGTACTTCCTCCATCACTATCCCAGCCAGCATCGGGGAAATAACAGAACCTATCGGATAACCGAACTTTCGTTTATAAAATCTTCCATTAAATTTGAAATAAGTTGCGTTAATAATAAATTATATCCCTCTTTGGAACTCTTCCTGACATAGCCGAGAAAATAATCTAATATTGTCCCATCTCTTTTTAATTCCTTCCTGAACCAATTACAAAGGATCATTCGGAAACATTGCTATAATGTCTAAAGGAATCATTGCAAAGTCATCAGGAACTATTTCCGTAACGATTATTTTCTGAAAGTCCTAGCTATTTTCTATGTTAAATTTTCAAGTTGTTATGGAGTCGTTGAGAATCAAATAGAAATTTTGTTCCAAGAATTCAGTAGGAGTGTTAAAAGTTGAAATAACCAATCTGAAGGGATAGCTCTTCTAATGAATTTTTCTCAAACCATAACTGATAACTAATCAAAACTTTCATCATTCGAAAGCAATTCCTCCATGTCTCTGAGAGAATCTAACTCCTTCATACAAACATTAATATTTTTCTTGGCAGCATTCATACAAATTGAATTTGATCTGTTCCTAAGGAACTTTTTCTTAATCATGAAATCTTTAGCAATTTCCTATCAATACTATCTATGTGTGAACAATTTTTATAAACTTTTTGAAGAGTGTAAAATCTTGTTTCGAAAATCCTGTTGGTCTAATGTCGGAATATTGTGTATATTGGCTTCAACATCCTTGACTACCTCTATCATTTGTTTTGACTTGTTTTTTATCACACGGTTACTGAAATTGTAACCTAATCTTAGAATATCGTTCAATAAATCAGGAATCAAAATTCAGATTTTGCTCTTGAACATTAATTTGCTGATAAATCGAATTGGAAAGTTTCCTATCATGTTTTACATCATTATCCAGGAACTCGTGATTTAGAAAAATCTAATGTTTTAGGATATCAATTATTTTATCATGCGTCAAACAAAATTTTAATTCACTACTTATTATCTGAATTTTTTTCTTCAAAAAATTACCGTGATTTTAAACATCCTTGATTAGCAAATTCAACATTGGAGTCTTTAACTTATTCCAAATATGTCCAAACTGTGTATCACAAGAAATACTGTGGAAACTGAACTCTTGAAATTTGTTATCGAAACAAAACAATTTTTTAGGTATAACATCATTCCATCTACATTCGATCAGAAATCTTTGTTGAAGTATATTTTTCCTCAACTGCTGATTGATATTATTTCATAATTCAACCCTCCTGAAGGCTTCACGAGCAAATATAATTTTTATTTGCTGGAAGAACATAATGCTGAAAAAGAAGAAAATGAAATGACCTCTCATCCAAGTCAATTTAAATGAAAATGGAGAATTTGAAAATGGAGGAACAATATCAAATCTGTTATTGCCGTCCAAAAAAAGTTGACTTATAATCTACAACCCCTAGGAATCAAACAGAAAACCGAGAATTCAACGACAGGACAAACACCTTCGAACATACCTATTATAAAAAATCTGCCCGCTTCGCTCGCAAGTTTTAGCGCGCCTAGGGTGCGCGTTTTTCGGATCTCGCACTTCGCGCTCGAAGGTAATCTCACCTCGCGCTCCGCGCTCGGTCATGAATTTACCTCGCGCTACGCGCTCGGCTTTT
>WSXT02169664.1:0-23146 GCA_011762715.2 Neuroterus valhalla | reverse complement strand
AGGGTGAGAGGCTTCTCGACCTGCTGGAGGGAGGGGGGGGGGACGGATGGTTTATTTGTAACGGAAATACTAAGGAAGATGAAAAGGGGGAGATAACGTTAAAAGGTAGAGGGGATACCGTAATAGATTACGTACTAACAGAAGAAAGAATAAGGAATATGATGGTTAGAATAGAAGTAGGCAACGAGATAGGTTCCGATCAGTTCCCGGTAATAGTGACTTTGAGATGAAGAGGACGTAAGCATAGCAGAGGAAAGAAAAAAGGAGGGAAGACAAGAAGTTTAAACCTGGGCAGTTAGGGGGAGGTTAAGTTGAGAGAATTAAGAGAAAAAATGGAAAATCGGGAGGTAGGGAGCATAGAAGAGGAAGGAGTAGACACGCTGCTAGAAAAACTCAAAAGAGTGATTGTGGAGGTGGAGAGGAGGTAAGAACGCAGAAAATGGAGAAGAGAGAAGGAGAAGATGGTGGGATGATGAATATAGGGAAAGTAGAGACACGCTAAAGGAATGTGTAGGAAATGGAGGCAAGGGGAATAAGAGAATAGAGAGTTTGATAGAAAGAAACGAGCGCACGGAAGGATATTAAGCGGAAAAAGATAGGATGAGAAGGTAAGATGTATGGAAGAAGTCGGGAGAGCGGAAAGGGAAGCGAGGGGATGGGAGGATATAAACAAGGAAAGGGGGAAAGGTATAAATGAGGAAATCGGAATTGACAAATGGACGGACTATTTCGAGTCTTTGCTAGAATGCGTGGGAAATAGGGTAGATGGCGAAGGAAGAAGGCGGCAGCGGAAAATGATAACAGGGGGAATGAGATTAGTCAGGAAGAGGTGAATGACTCATCATAAAACTAAAAAAAACCGAGCAATAGGTGGAGATTGCTTGGGGAATGAAGCACTGAAATATGGCGGGGAAGGGGTGAAAGAAGAGACGTGGAAGATTTGCAATAAGGTATGGAGAGGGGAAGGAGCGCCCGAAGAATGGCAGACAGGGCTGGTAGTACTCTTGCTCAAGAAAGGAGAGGGAAATAAGGTAGAAGAGTATAGGGGTATCACGCTTATTGCAGTAGGATATAAAATTCATGCGGAAGTACTTAGGAAGAGACTAGAAAGACAAGTGGAAGAAGAGGGAAGTATACCACATAAGCCAAACGTACTTCAGAAAAGGTATAGGAACCATAAATAATATATATGTGCTCAATTATTTGGTAAATAGAAACTTGGGTCGGAAGAGAAGGAAGCTTGTTGCAACGTTCGTGGATTTCAGAGCAGCTTTTGACTCCGTGAACAGGAGAGTCCTTTGGGAGGAATTGAACTACAATCTGCAGATTAATAGCGGCGAGAGGAAATGGAAGCTCAGAGCACTGTCGAAAGCGTCTAGGGTCAAGGATAGCATGAAGAAGATATGTAAGAAATAGTAAGGTTGTATTTTAAGGATTCTAGATAAGGGAAAAGAGATGTCTGTATATGTATATATATATGATTTGTAATGGTTGTGTAAAGACTCTCAAACCCATCAAAGGGAGGGAGTATAAACAAATAAATAAGTACCTGGTTGAATTTGTCGTTACGTGTCCACAGTACCGCCCCGCATCGTCCTCTAAATCTTCACCATCTTCAGAAAGCTGGATGTAAGCCCCTTCGCATTTCGAATTTTTTAAAACGCCTACTTGCAGTCTTCTTATTCTGAGTTCGATCACCTGTAAAAAATAAGAGAAAAAGATATAATTCCTTCTTCCATTCCCCTAACTGCAGATTAATTCCGATCTGTCCTCTCGTGATTAATTACTCCTAAATGAATTAAATGAGAGCCAGGAGGCTGGTTCCAAATTGCTGAAATCGATATGGAAAGTCACTTTTGAAGAGAACTTCGTTTGTCTCCGGCTTACAATCAGCCAGGACATTTTGGGTTTGCCTTCTGACTCCATCAAGCTTCACAACTAGATTGGAATTATTCTCACTTCGGGAGAACATTTGGAATTTTGTAACAAATTGTTTCTGAAGGTTCAAACTTCTCCGTATTAATGCACCTTGACTAGACTTAGTATTGACTCTGCTCAGGCCTCGAACTCGCGACTTTATTTTGATACTACTTGACACTTCCTTTGAGCAATGACACTATTTTGCAACTATTAAACAACAATTATACAAGATCAGCTACCTGGATGACACAAAAACAAGGAAGGATTATCCCAAGATAATAAAAGATAGGAATGAATAATGAACAAACAATATTGTTAGGCAAGGAATAAATAACAAGGATGTTAAAGGAACAAGTAACAACAACTTTAGACACTAAACACAGTTAATCCTGGAGATGAAATTATCGGACTTAAGAAAACTGTAGTTGTTCCTTGTTCGTCACGTTTTTATACAACTTCAGACAAAAAATACGCCTGGGATTGAATGTGGATAATAGAAGAAGAATAAAGAACAGTGATAAATGAAGAGTAAACAATAAGCATGAACGAGGAAGGAAAAACAAGGACGATGATCGGATAAACAAGGACAATCGAATTGTCAAGCTAGCAATATAAAGGAGCGATTCTATTCAAGACTGCCTTTACAAATAGGATAGGAAAATATGTCCTGACTTCCTTGTATTCTTGATTTTTATCTAATACCAGGTGGACTCTATCAAAACTACCCGGACGTCACGGAAATGAGAATAGATTCTCCCTAGAAATCAAACAAGAATGAACCAGGGAAGAACAACAAGGATGTACAAGGAATAAGCAAAGACAAATAAACTGGGATAAAAAAGGGACGAATAACGAAGATGAGAAAACAACACACAACAATTATAAATAAAAAACAAACAAAAAGGTAGAAAAGGAATAGTAACGAAGGATGGACAAGCAGCGAAGAACGAGGATGAAAAAGAAATAAACAACAAGGATGAACGAGGCATAAACAATAACAATAAATGGAGAAAAACCACCAGTGATGAACAAGTAACAAAAAACACAGATGAACAGAGGATGAATGAGAAATGAACAAAAAGGATAAACGAAGAACAAAGAACAGAAATAGAGAAGGGATATACAACAAGGATGAACTGAGAAAACAAACAAGGATGAGAAAGGAATAAACAACTAGGATGAGCAAGGAACGAATAACGAGAATAGAGAAGGAATAAAAAACAAGGTTGAACTAGAAACAAAGAAAAATGATGATCAGAAAGAATACTCCAGAAGATCTTTTCCCTAACTTTCTGTCAAGTACCGCTGACCATGATTATAAAATTATAAATCTATTCCTTGATGATAAGAATGTATGGTGTTTTTTTAAGAGAATTCCACGGGATCAGCGGTTCGCGAAATACCGTTCGAGGATAGTGCGACTTACGTTCACGGTCAAACGATGTCGCGCTGTCTCACTACTATACCAAAATCTCGAAGCAAAGACGATTTTCTTGGCGCTCATGTCTTTTCCCACTCTACCTATCCTCTGGTTCCAACCATAATAATAAATATATATTTATAAATGATGAATCTATTCCATTTTGTTGAAATGTATGCTATTTTTAATACAAACCGCGAGGGACCAGCGGTTTGCGAGATACCGTGCGAGGTTGATGCGACTTGCGGTCGTGGTGCCGCAGTGTCGCGCTGTAGTCGCACTCTTCGAAAATCTAACGAGCTACGACAATTTTCTTGTCCCTGATCGCTTTCCTTACTTCACCTATCCCCTCTCTCTTACTCTAGAAGTTAATGTTAAATATTACAGCACGTGAATAAAGTTTTAATTGGTAACAAAGAAAAGTGAGCCACCGACTGATGGTAATATCTTAACTCGAAAATCGTGAAGAAATTTCAAGAGAAAAATCTTTCGATCGCATTACTTTCCTTTTAGTTATTATAAAGTCGCAATGTTGAGTAATGAAGAAACTAGAGCATCTGGTGGAAAACCTTGCAAAAACGCCAGATCTTTTATTCTGAAGCTTTGATTGCAGTTGGTACGAACGATGTTGGGAAAATAGAGCTTTTCTAGCAGACGATGAATCGTAATATTTCTCGTAAGTATGGTCTGGTAGTAGGTTTCACTACCAAAAACGGGGCTCAAAATTGGTTTATGTCTAAACCGACGTGTTTGGACTTGCAATTGACATAATTCGATCTAGCTTTTAGAATCAGTAGGCACCTTGGGAAATTTGAAGAATGTCGAACTAAAAATGGCGCCAAGAGTTACAGATAACAGAAACAAACATGGTGTTCTTTTGCTTAAAGTTGTAAGAGTATCGATCCAAAATACTGATTTTGGGCCTTCATTCTACGTTTGCATAGGAACTATGATCATTATTATGACATTTTCTCAAATTCAAGATGGCGAGTCCAATATGGCGGTTGTACGTCATCGATACAGTTTCAAGCAACCCTGATTATGAATTTTCGATAAAAATTCCAAAATATAAAATGGCGGTTGCACGCCGAATAATCACGCTTTTCGTAACTGAAATTAATCAAATCCTCTCAAAAATGATTACACGAGAGTTTTCAACGTCGCTGATTAGGGATCTGTGTTGAGAATACCAAAATATAAAATGGAGGATTCAATATGGCGGAGGTGGGCCCAACCACACAGCTTAAGTAACTGAAATATGGCTCAAATCGACTTGAAAATGATTACTCGGGAGTGTTTGATGCCACTATTTAGAAATCGGCAATGAGAATACTAAGATACAAGATAGCAGATTTTATGTGGCGGATTTATATCGAGCAATCCAGTTTCCAAAGGTTTGTTCCCCACCAGGAAACAACACTATTTTTTATCGCTGAAGTGAGTCCGAGGCCTGTGACTAGTTTTTGCAGCTACTTCGGATCAGCGATTTCGGAAATAATACTGTTTAATATTATTATTAATATAAATTATACGTAAAAGGATTAAACAAATAATAATTTCTACATCGATGTTTGAAGAAATTCCAAACCTGTGGATCTCGTAGAGGTGCCTTGATCCGTACAACACATCTTCCCATCCGCCCTGTCCATCGGATCCATCCGACAGAACTTCTAACCGTTCGGTTGCATCCTATAACAAAAAAAAAGGAACAATATGGATGACAGAGTTATAAAATACCATGGTACATACGATGTATGATCAAATTTTGTTGCAGGTAATTTCTGAACGGTGTTTACTTTACCGTGGCACTTTGGGTTTCGATAAGTCAACTATGTAGGGTAATTTTGACGGGTGGCATTCCGAATTTACGCCATGGTCTTTGAAGTATAGATGGTGTGTTGATTCAATCATGCAAAATGTGGGCCCCCTATTAGGTGTGAATATGCAAAAGCTATCTCGGTTTCAAAACCTATGCGTCAATTAGGGATAAAAGGTATGCAGAAGTGTTTCATTCTTCTTATTGGTTTCGTAACCAAGATTGCGGCTTGGATATTCCCACCCAATGAAGGGCCTTTAGACACTGATCTGTATTATACCCTCAATAGAGGATGACATTGCAAACGCGAGCCTGATCTGCATTACACCCTGGATAGTGGATGACGTCACGAAAGCGGGCCGAGTTAAAACGTAAATTTGAGTATGTTCTTGAGTCAGCTAACTATATTGACATGCCGTTTCTGGACAGCATGCATTATTAGTCATCTTTTCACCACGTGAAAAGATCTTTTGCTATGCATGCATGCAGGCTACCTGCATGTATAGAGTTGTGACCCAATATCACAAGGTGCAAATAACGCACCTTGCAATGTCTACAGGCTATGGCGTGTGATCGACAGAATTGTCAAAACAGAACTCGTACCACAAGTGGTCGGCGAATCACACCCTGATTAACTTGGTAACTGTGATATATTCTGAAGTTATAGCTTCAATCTTGTGGGAGGAAAACAGAGGAGATATGTTTCTACCTATCTTAACTAGTTTCTTATCATCAGGGACTTCAGACTCCAATTTGTTTGGTGCAAGGATCCCTTCTGCGTTTAAGGACGATTTTTTTTAACGTACACGTGTCTCTAATGGATCCTGCATGAAAACGGAGCATTCTGCAGTGCAGTGCAGTGTATCGATAACGAGGGTAACTTTTCGCAAGCGGGGGAATAAATGTTTTACTCGATTTTAATGTGTGACGTTACGCCGGATTAGACTCGTTTATAGGGATGGCCCTGTGCGGGCTATATTTCTGGATAGAGCGTTAATCCGACGACTTTTGGAGATTACTTTGGAGGCGCTCTCACCCTATTTTCGGGGGGAACCCGACAGTTATGATCGTCACCCTTCCCTTCTCTCCTACTCGTAACGAAATACTGCCTCATTTGTGAAATTTTTCTGCGAAAAAGGTTGAAAGAAATGCAACAATTTGCGAGTCTCACAATAAAATAGTTATTATTGTAGCAAGGGTGAATCAGTATTTTGCATCTGTCAAACAAAATATTTTCTATTACATCCTCATCAAGAAAAAGTTCGATGAGAAACACTAACGAACTGGGAATCGTTTCTAATTCGTAGGGCCAACCGGAATAAGGAAGTCCTTATTAGCGCGTGCTTTTCAATTTGAATCTTTGTTCCTTTTTCTATAAAAATAAAAACATACGCAGAAAAGATTGCATAAATGTTTTCAGGCTTAGAGAATTCAAATAACGGTATTCTGCGACATTACTATTTTGATAAAAAAAAGTTGCTAGATGAAGAAATGCTTAGATGCTAGGGATGCTCAGTTCAAATTTTGAAATTAAATATTTGTGACACGCTCCGAAGAAAGGGACCTAAGAGCAAAAAAATCGATCTCAGGATTATGGTCGTTTTATATTAATTAAGGGTTGCTTTTTAATTATTTGTAAACAGAAAACTTTTTCGTCTAGTATTTTTTGAGCTTTTGCAATTTAAAAACAGCCGTTCCAGCTGAAGCCTGTCCAGCTCTTGCCCGTTCTCTCCCTTCTCCTCTAAAATCAGCGTTTGCGCTCTTAGACCCCTTTCTTCGGAACGCGTCACATTTATATTTCACTCAATGAATATTATAAATTAGTAGAATAAAAGTATTGACTTTTGAGGTTAGAATATTTTTTCTTTCAGAAATTCTTTTCATTCTCAAAGTTGAATTTTTTGTTTAAAATTAGTTCTCTTAGTTGAAACTGAGTTTTTCTAATAACATTTTTTTGTGTGCAAAGATTGGGTTTTTCGCATCACCGATAGTTTGTTCTTACTATTTTAGCTAAAAATTTAAGAAATAGTTTTGTTCCACTCAATTGCACAACCTTCCTAACTTTCCCATTGATCTTCGAACTATTGAAGTAGATTGCTAATTTCTTACATTCAAATTCCACTAAATCAGCTTGGAAGTCATTTTTTTGCAAACAAAGTCAACTGTTTTTTGCAGAAAATCCTCTTTTGTCTCAAATTCGATAATTTGACCGTGATTCTTATTTCCTAACTAAACAATTTGTTCTCTTGCAACATTCAACTATTTTATTTTTCCTTCTCAGTTTAAAAAATTCATCTTTATTGGTAGATGAATCGTATCGATTACAATGTCAATTTTACACTGAAACTAACATTTTTGTTGCAATTTCATAATTCAATTAAACTGTATCTAATTTAAAGTGAGAATTCTCTCAGTTGGGAGATCACTCGTCTGGATAACGAGAGGTCCTGGGTTCGGATCCCAGCGGAACATTGAAGTCAGTCCTTTTTCCACAGAAGATTGTATTTAATTTCTTGATTAAATAAATTTTCATCTTGTCGTTATGACGTAAAAATATATTCCGAGGATTTGGTAAGTTAAATCGGTCGGTGCAGTAGATTCCTTGATTTACGTATGGAGAACAGTCTTTTGTTATAGTTGATCAGGGTCACTAAAATGAGAATCTTAGAATAGAATTCTGTTATTTTTATATTATCCATAAAATTGAAAAAATTATGCACGCAACAAGTCGCAAGAGCTTCATGTATATCCATCTCAGCTGCTTCTTATCAGTTTTGTCAAAATAAAAATGTTCATTGGCTCAACAGACTGTACTTGTATTCATGCTACGAATATAGTCTAGGAGCTCAGATCTTCTTTAACACTTTCAACGACATCGCCCACATGCTAAAAAATATTAAGTGAACAATATTGTCTTCTATGTTGATCAACTTGGTTCCAGCCGGGTGTCTCAAGACACCTCACCTGTTTTTTTTTTCAATCCTTTGGAACTCTACTGTCCGCAGCACACAAACCGCTCGACCACGAAGATTCAAGATATCAACAAATACTAGTTTGCTCTCTGCATTCCAGCGTAGATGATTATGTATTTCCTGGTTTGTTTTTTATACAGTTATTACGCGATTATTAAATAGAATTATTATCATGATCATTGAATAAAATTTATGGGTAATCCTATCTTCCCATTTGTAAGTCGTTCCACACACGATTATAAAACCAGAATTTATCGCTCTTTCACCCTCGATCATATTTCTTGAAGATGGCGTTGCAACAGAATACTCAGACAATGTTTTTAGAAAAAGTAGCAACATTTTTATCACATTTAAATTATACTTTACTTGAGTAAACGTGTTGAGCCTAATGCTAATCATATGCATGTCGAATCCCATAGGCAACCATGTTTGTTTTGATACAACAGCGCCTTTTTGCCCGCGGTGGAGGTTTTCTTTGACAATACTTATTTGAAGAGATGAAAAATTCAAAATTCTTTCCTTTCACCGATAGTATTGTTGAAATATTAGGTGGATTTATTACATCTTACGGGCACCATAAAATAAAAATAGAACAGAGCCAAAAAATATTTTTGACTCAGACATTTTTTTTCAATGAAAAATTCCTTCTTCAAACTCCGAAGTTTCGGTAGCAGGGCGCACCATTATCAAGGAGATTTAATCTGAATGGATTAACATAAAAGTTACAACAGTAAAATTAATTATAGTTAATGTGATACTATGATATCCTAACCAAATATAAATTTTTATTTTATTACCTGAGTCGATGGAAATATAATTTTTAGAATGTATCAAAAACATTCAATCAATGAAACTGAAGTATTCATGATAATGTAACAAATGAATTGAATTGAAATTAAAATTAAATTAAATTACAGTTTATTTAAAAAATGCGAATACTTCGGATAGTTATTTATCCAAGAAAAAGTACAGTGATTCCATTGAAAACTTATCTGCCGTTATTTATTTAACAAAATGCAAATGTTTTAAATTTTTCTCCTAAAACTCTCATCAACTTCTAATTTTATCATTCTTTCCAGAGCTTTTCATGAATTTCCTGAAACTTGAGAAACATTTTCAAGACTCGCAAATATCTTTTGAATTATTCCAAATTTCCAAAACTGTTCCTAATATGCACCCTTCAAGAGACTCGTAGAAATTTAAAGAAACATAACACGAAGAAAATTGATATACTCTTCGAACATTATCACTAAATAGAATTCTTATTTGTTGATGTGACATTCAATAAGTCACAATCTGAAAAAATCTTATGACATTGACTAATTTTTTCATGAGGAAGAGATAACGTGCCTTTATAATTCAGCTTGCAATGTATTCAGATCCAAAACAAAACAAACGAATCTGAAGTTCCTATGAGTGAGAAAGGAAGCAGATAAAGAAAATTAGCAGATCATTAATTTTTCCCCCTCTACCGGATTTGTAACGGAAAAAGTCTATAAAAGCGAGCGCTCTCTAGCTAATTCTTCAAAACTTTGTGTTGAGTTCCCCATTATCAAATCTTCTCGTCCCGAGAGATAATGAAGATCGTTACCCTACTATTTGCCTACGTGGCATGGCTTCATTCTAAACGTAAGTTTACCTAACATAATGTGATATCAAATCAATATTCATTATTATTATTTATTATCACTTCTATATATACCAGATAAAAATGATTATTGAAAATTTGTATTCACAATAAAATTCTTCTTATCAACGCTTACATCTAGTGCGATTTTTCCATAATGAAATTTCGTGACATATGGAAATGAAAATATGAGGATTATTGATTGGTTTATTTATGTGTAGAAATTTATCTTGATTCTTCATACAATATTTAATTTGAAATGTTCGGAGGTGGCCCTACATTTTTATACCTCTCTTATTTTCCACATATTTGTCCTGATTAAAATGATGCATCCTTGTGATTGTTCGATATTCTCTCTGCACTTGATATTATTATCAATCTTCAATCTTACTTCTGAATTTACAATAGTAAGATTAAATATAAAAAGTCTGAATTAGAAATTGGTCTATCAATATAAATATATTGAGCGCAACGTTGCCATAATGGGATCTCTTTATTTTTGTATTATGGGGGTGGCGATTTTGCGGACGATTTCAAATTCTTGCTCATTTTCCGGTTTTACATGGTTAATTTTTCTAATTTTCCCGGTCAACTAAAAGTAACATATTCATATTAGTCGCAAAACGCAAACATTTATTTCAATTCGTGACGTGCATCCTTAAAATCCTTTAACAAAACAGATTAAGCATTGCAAAATAAATTAATTTTTAAAAAACACTCAAATAATCCACGAAAAAATATAATTCTTCTACAAAAGTTGGAAATAACAATATGAATCTTCAATTCGAACAGTTTAAATTTCAAACCAAGAAGAAGAATATTCAAAAACAAATAATCTTTAACTGACAGTTAAATTTTCAAACAGATGAATTAATTTTTGGTGAAAAAGTTTAATTATTGTCAACCAAAATTTGAATGCTCAAGTTTTGAATCTAACCAAACAAATGAATTTTAAACTACAACTATGGAATTCTCTTGGAATAAGTTAAATTTCCATTTAAGAAATATTACTAAGAACCAAAAAAAATTAGCTTGTAACGAAAAAACTAACTTTTAAACAAATCGATTTTCAAGCAAAGTGATGAAATTTGCAAATAAAATTGTAAATGTTTAACTGTATTACTTGAATTTTAGACCAGAAAGACGAGTTTTTACCTGAAATGATGGACCCTTAACTAGAATGGTTGAAATTCTGACCAAAAATTGATTTTCAACCAAAAAATAGTTTTTTAACAAAATGGTTGATTTATGAACTATAAAGATAACCATTTTCAAACATAAACGGAATAGTATCATTTTTGGCTTAAAAAATTAATTCTGAACAAGATATAAAAGTTTTCAACTAGATGAATTATCGACCTTAATGGAAAATATTTGACTATATAACTTGAATTGTTAACCGTAAAGAAGGATTCTCGAACAAGAAAAGTAACTTTCGAAGAAGAAAATAATTTCATACCAAAAAATCCATTTTTTCAACAAAATCGGTGAATTTCCAACGAAATAGTTAAATTTGCAATCTATAAAGACAAATTTTGATCCAAATGAACTAATTTTGAGCTTAAAAAGATCATTTCCCACTAAGGATGAAAAAGTAAAATTTCCTGTTAAAGCAAATAATGTCCAACCAAATTGATGAATTCTCAGGTTTAATGAAGAAACTTTACTTAGAATGAATTTATTTTATGCGAAAAAGGTGAATTTTCAACTATAAAGATTATTCTTTCACTTAAGAGGCGAATTTTCAACAAAAGAAATAAATTCTCAAAGAAAAAGTTTAATTTTTTAAAATGTTAAATCTATGTTCAACTAAATACTTGAATTTTTACTAAAAACAGAAGAATTGATTTTTAACAAAGTAGTTACATTTTTAATAAGAAGTGAATCTTAAATTAAAACAATGCTCTTCAACACAAAAGTTTAATTTCCAACAAAAGATTTTACCTTTAAACCAATCATTTGTTTTTTTAACTAAAAAAGGATAAATTCGCAATGAACAATGTGAACAAGTTTCCTTTTATAATAATTTATAAATATTTCTTCGAAATACTACTTCTACTCTAAAAACTGTTTGGAGTACTTTCTTCATTTAAAATTAAGAAGAGGGGACTTTCAAATTTTGACGAATTTCAAATTGGAAGAGCGATGTTCTTAATTTTTTATCTCCTCAGTTCGAATAAAAATCATTTTAAAAAGTTCCCGTTTCATTAAAAAGATTTCCTGTACCAAGTGAAATTATATGTCTTTGCTGAAACTTCACGCCGTGAAATAAAAACTATAATTATTTTCTGAAGTTCCCTGTCCCAAGTCGAATAAATGAAGAGGGAGAAAATAAAATGTGATAATTTTTTTGAAAAAATTAAGAAAATGATTCTTTCTGCATATTTGAGCTATCATCAATAATTTGATTATTTATCAAACTTGAATCAGCTGAAAAAAATCTCAAAAAGGAACATGAAGTACAGTAAATGTAAAAATTGGCAGAATCAGACTAAAGAGATGTTATATTCTTCAAATCAAATGATAAGATCTCTTTTCAATTTATAAAAAGAAAGCGGTAATTTCTCGTATTTTAACGGTAACATTTTGAATTATTGTCTAGGCTAAGCCATATGCTTCAACATAAAATCATACGCCTAAGATGGCAGGCTTCCTCTTGGGCTATGATTGGTAGTCTCGTATGGCGCAAAAAATGAAATATGCTTGATCCGAGTTTGAGTGCCATCTGGTGTCATTTCTCCCAACAGTAGGGTTCAAGAAAAAATTGTGCGTTATTCAGTGGTCATTTTCGGAACGATCTTTTTACGTGGTATATATTATGACCACTGATCTGCATTATACCGTGGATAAGATAGCAATGTCTTCTTAGGTTAAAAGACCGACACTTTTTGATGCCTATTAATATACGCTGTCCCGAATCGGCATGTTAATATAGTCAGCTGACTCAAGAGCATACTTAAAGTTGCGACTAAGAAGCGGACTAAGAGCTTTCGGGGCCCGAGGCGAAACTGGTGTGGAGGCCCCTCAACTTTACTTTTGTAATCAAATCATTAGTAACGAAGGGGTTGAGAAATAATAATTGACGATACTTATTGAGCTATTGATTTATTGGACACAAAAGCATGGCAGTTTTCCAACTAATAAAAATATTAATCCGTATTTTTATCATGTTGTGGGGTCCCCTTAAATGTAAGGGGACCAGGGCGGCCCGCTTCTCCACCTTATCCAGGGTATAATACAGATCAGTGTCTAAAGCTCCTCCATTAGATTGTAACAATCAACTCTCATTTTTGGTTCCGAAACTCATAGGAAAAAAAATGGCACACTCCTATATACCTTTCATCCTTACTTGGCGCATAGATTTTGGAACCAAGGTAGCCGCTTGCATATTCCCACTTGATAGAGGGCCCTTAGTTCACACATTGCAATTAACACACCATAAATACTCCAAAGACCATGGCGTATATTCGAAATAGCGCCTGTCAAAAGTGCCCTACATAGTTGGCTTGTCGTGCCCAAAGTGACAAGGTTAGGTTAACACCGTTCGTACTCTACCTGCATCAAAATCAACTCCCAAGTTTTTACTGTGTTAATAGCGCAGTCCAGAAATGTCCAGAAGCTGTAAGGCTCACCGCAGACTCGAAGCAATCTTTTTTTACATCTGTATATACTAGACATTCCCCCAACATATAAAATAGATTCTCTCCTACTCTTAGGTTGGAGATTGTGCGCAGCTTTCCCCTTGTATAACTGAAAGTAAGATCCTCCAAGGAGAACCTTCCCTCACATCTCCTATAAGACGCACCTTACGAGAGGCCTAACAAATCCATGCAGAATTCTACCATAAACATGCCATAGGTCGAGCAGCACCTAAAAGGAGTATTTCCGAAGCAGCTTTAAGAAGTCCGCTTTTAGGTAGTACTCTAACCTCTCCAAAATCAAATCCCCCTTGGACATCATAATTACCAGGTCTCAAACTGGCCAAAAAGCTTGCATACCACCTAAAGTGAATAGAGTTTTTAGCTGTAGAACCCAATTAAACTCAGGGACTGCTCTGCCTGAGTCTGCAAGACGATGAAGACGTTTAACACAAACCCTAGAGAGCCTCTCTTCATCCAAACCCAAAACCTTTTCCATCAAGTTCAAGGCCTTTTTAAATTGATTGAGTGTTAGCGGGACACGGCCCAGCTCCAGTCTTACAGTATAACTCAGGGTATGCAAAGGCAAGCCAAAAACTCTCTTGAAGAAGGTAGTGTGAGAAACCTTTACCTCCTTGCAATACCTGAGACCTCATATCTTTATGGCATTAAGGACGCTTGATAGAGGGCTGCTGAACAGAATCAGTTTGGAACGCCAAGATTCCGACTTGGAGGCTTGAACGACTTGCAAGGATAAACCCACGGCTATCTTAACAGCAGTTACCCTTTTAGTGCAGGCCAAAGCAGATGAGCTCGAACTCTTGTAACAATCGACCACCTTGCAAAAACTAATTGTTGACTTCATAATGGTTTTTATCACATTGTGCGCTGGCATTTAAGAGAAATTATTGACTTAATAAAACGTGTTTTGTGGAAGGTGGCCTCTATGCGAATACGCCGTGACACCCGACGTATACAAGTCTTTCGGCTAAACCCCGAATAGTATAGTATAGTATATTTATTTCCTTTCAGAATACGTTAGATGATTATTAAAATATATACAGCTTTGTAGTCGAAGCCTAAATACAAATCGAGTAGCCACATTCATTCGAAGAGTGAAGAAGCCCTCATTCTCAACATAACGTTCACATAGTTTGATAAAGAACAGAGCCATACTGTGTCCTTGCTAGAACAAGAACTATGCTATATATCAATGTTTTCTTGTATTCTTGATTATTTATGGCAAACAATCATTTCCGGAAGTAACAGACATGTACAGAAGGAAATCTCCACCTGTTCGACGAATTAAGCTAATATCTGATTATCCTTATTGCTCCGGAAAATACGAAATTGTAAAAAACATGCACTCGAAGATTCTGAAGCAAAGCGATATTTGAATCAGATTCTGGATGTCTAGACTTATTTCAAGAAATATGAAATTCATATGAATTGTGAGAGAACTATCTCGAGATTTCGTTTTCTGTCTCTAAAGGAATACTCAAATAGACCCACTATTCCTCGTCTTTAGTGCATCTATTCACTTACTAACAGTTATTATCCTAGTTACCAAAAATTTAATTATTCTTTTTTCTACAGCAGACGTTGCATGGGCGGCTTCTTCTAGTCAATCGACTAGTACAAGACAGGATACAAGAAACACACAGCCTGCTTCTCCTGATATTCCTGACGCAAGCAGCGTTGTTATAAAAAAATTGAACGCGGATGGCACACCTATAGATCAATATGTTCTCTATGGAAAAACCTTTGGTCCTAGAGAAAGAAAGACAAGTTTTGGCTATGGGCAAGTTTCTATTATTGATCTTGGCGGCCTTCATTATGCGTATCTCTGGCCCGGGGATGGATATGAGAGGCATAAAGACACTCCACACACTAAGGGTGATAAATACCTCTGTACAATAACAAGATCTGGATCTCAGAGAACGTTTGAAGCAACACTTACTGACCCTCCCACAGAAGATGAAGCAAGGGATCGCCTTCTTTTTTCCCCTCATGTTAGCTACTTCGGAGGCAGAAACAAACCTTTTCTTGTTAAAGGAACGTTACATTCGTCAACTACTGGTCACTAGATGGAAAGTATTGAAGTCGTCATCGGTCTATAGGGGCAAATTCTTATTACAGTGCTCGTGCTCGATATTTATATCTGGCACAGTTTGTCTGGAAAATAGCATTTCTTAATTTTTTATGTGTATTATCATTGCTCAAAGAAGATCGATATGTACCATGAAACAAAAGCCAATAGTAATGGTTTTGCATAAGGATAAAGTTTTCAATTTCCGATAACATTTCTCACGAATCAACCGAAAACTATGCATTAAGTTGGAAAAATGGTCCAGCTGGATCGCGTTGAGTTTACTCATATATACGTCTGGAAATCTTTGCATCTATCTTCCCGTCAAAAGTGAATAAACTTCTAAGATACACGAAATTATCAACTTGTTCTATCCTCTCTCCATTTATGGTAATATTGCAATTTGTTTTCGCATCCTTACTTTCAAACACAATAATGTTTATTTTATTCACGTTAATGTTATTACCCATGCTCTTCATGCTGGTATCCAGTCTGCTGAACTTAACGCATCCTTGCCTAACGCTCTCCCTAATATCAAACCAATCGCTCAGTTGTCCATTTACTCTCACACATGCTTTGCTACCATTATATTTTGCTTGTATTAATTCCAGAAGCCACCCAGTCACTCCATATTCTTCTAAGACCTCCCAAAGTTTGATTCTATTCACCTTGTCGAAAGCTTTTTCCGGATCAACGAATGCACAGAAAAATTTCTGGTTTACTCTTAGGCTTTTTTCTGTGATCTGTCTGAAGCTGAATATCTGATCTGCACATGATCTTCCTGGCATAAATCCACATTGAACTTCCCAGATTCTTCCCTTTGTTACTCCCATGACTTCAATAATAAGTATTTTGGTAAATTTTCTTCCCGCAGTACTATAATTATTACAGTCACCTGGATCACCCTTTCCCTTGTAAATAGGGACAATATTCGCCTTTCTCCAATCATTTGGAATTTCGATATTTACAGTATACATATTCATCAATTCACACAGCCACACAAACAAGTTTCTGCCGTCAAACTTGAGCTTTAGTCACCTACATCGGAATCGTCTAACGTATCCGTGTCTGTGTCACTGTTCTGATCCGCAGCTTCACCTTCATACAGCTTCATGAGAAAATCCCGCATACAGTCTTTCACTTTGTCCAAATCCCATACTATCTCGCCGTCAGCATTCCTAATGGTATAGCATAGCCCTTGTATCTTGAACAAGCCCTCTTAGTCTTCCGTCCGCTGCAACAAAGTCGATCATACTTTGGCTTTCGCCCCTGCACCAAGTATACATGTGTATCATTTTGTGCCTTAACCAGGTGTTTGATAATAAACAAACCCATTCCTAAGCACAAGCTGATCAATTTATCCCCATTACCTTCCGTTTTTGTGTCTCTGAAGTGACCAAGTACTGTAACAGTACCTTCGCGTTGCACACCAACCCAACCGTTCATGTCTCCGAGTAATATAATCCTTTTGCCTGAATCACATGTTTCTAACGCATCATTCAACAAGTCCCAGTAGGTGTCTTTTGCCTCTTAACTGTGACCATCAACAGGAGCATAGTATACTACAATAAACAGTCTTCTGATTCCAACTTTCATTCTAACCCATAATAATCTGGGAGATGCACACTTATACATTTTGTCATGCTCTTTTGCTCTCTCATTCATAATTGGACCAATTCTTCGGCTAGCGTGTGATTCCTTGTCTACTCCTGACCAGAGTTCGATACTATCCTCCACCTTATTAATCTCACATCTATTTTTCTTTGTTTCTGGTACGCACAAAATATCAACCTTCCTTACGCGCACAGTATCCCGCAATTCTTTTTCCTTTAGATCCTTACACTTCTGGCATTCCACACATCCAGTCTCCATTCATCATCTGAAACTTTTCCGAGGGCACGCGGTCCGTTGAAGAAAGTTGCAGTCCTGGCATCCGAAGCTTCATTATAGTTTGTATTATTCATTGTGTAAATTATCCACCCAAGCACTATCTTCAAGGGAGAAAATTCTCCGTAATTAAAGTTATGTCCAAATAAATAAAGAAGGTACATAAGGAAGGTACAAAAGGAAAGAGGTAGAATCAAATAGAGCACGAACAAAACGAGTTATTATTGGTTCAGTTGAATACTGAGAGGGCACCAGTCTCCTGCAGTTTGGTCATTTAGGAAGAATAGACCAGGAACCATCCCGCGAACTGCTGAAAAAATCACTCTTTTTTGTAAGCGCGTATTCAGGAGAGCGATATGCACATGTGTTTCCTATTATGTCCTCGCCTCGACTGCGGAAAGGATCACTTGACAATTTTATTCGAATCTTGAACAAAATAATCTAGCTCCATTCAAAAACTTGAATTGAGAAGAAAAAATTCAAATTCCAAACACAAAGGATGAATCTATTTTCTAAAATACCGAGAATATCCACTTTCTAGCACCAAATGCTAAGTTTCATGGAAAAATAAATTTTCTCTAAATACAATTTTGGGGGGAATTAGAAGGACAAAAAAAAGGTACTCATCCTTGCATAATCATGCAGCTTTGGCGATTAGAGATTCTCTTATATTCAAAATGGCAACTTTTTACAACAAATAATGTAAAAACCTATTTCAACAAAACTGACAACGTATGAAAAAGATAAATTATTTACGAAACAATTTTGATTCATGGAAGAAAAGCATGAATTAACAGGGCAACTATAAGGTACTCATCCTCGTGTAATGATGTTGATTTGCCGACTAGAGATTCTCCTACATTAGGATTTGCAAATTTTTCACAAAAATATTGGACAAACCCATTGAATAAGAAATCGAAAAAATTTACGCGTAATAAGGAGACCGATATAAGCATGTGTTTTCTATCAAGACTTCGCATTCTTATAAATTCCAGAATATGAATTAATTCCGAAATCTGTAAATTTTGGATCTGCCCTCTGCGGATTGGTTCATAAATGTCGAAAATTATCATTTTAATGAATCATACCTTCTAAATTGCTAAATTTTTAACAATGCAATTGTGGACTCTAAATGCATTTGGTCGCCAAGAAGCAAGTTTCAAAAATGCGAAGTGTACCATTTTGCAATCCTGGATTTTTCGGACTGGCCCGTCTGTAATTTTGTTTATAATTTTCATCAATTACCTGATCACTGAATTATAAATTCTGAAATCGACAAATTTATCATTTGTGCAATATTGTACAATTTTTAAACTGGATCCCCTACAAATTATTTGTGAACTCTAAATCCGTTTAGTCGCCAATAAATGAATTTCAGAATTGCAAAATTTACCATAATTGCAATACTGACATTTTTGAACTGGCCCGTCTATAAATTCGTTACCATTTTCGTCTGTAAATTATCTGATCACTGAATTATAAATTTTGAAATTAACAATTCAGTGATCATAAATGAATTTACAGACGGGCCAGTTAAAAAATTTCAGGACAGCAAATATGGTAAATTTTGCAATTTTGCAATTTATTTTTTCACGACTAAATGAAATTAGAGTTCACGAATAAATGTGCAGAGAGGCTAGTTCAAAACTTGTATATTTGCAAATGTGAAGAATTTGTCAATTCCGAAATTCATTATTCAGTAATCAGATGATTTCATAAATTTTTAAAAAAATTTGTAAACGAGCCAGTTTATGAATTTCAGGATTGTGAATATGAAACATTTCTCATTTTTGAAATTTGTTTTTGTCGCCGAAATGCATTTAGAGTCCACAATTGCAAATGTTAAATTTCAAACTTTGCCCGGGTCTGCGGATACGTCGATAAGTAAGAGCCCCGATAAGTCTGCTCTCTTGGCGCACAACTACGTTCCCACTGACCTCATCCTTGGAAACTGTCAGTTTTTCTCGAAGTTCTGTGCCTTTCCGTGATGTGAATCGCGAATTTTGTGTTGACCATCGTCTTGTAGGGAATCTAAGCATCTAGGAAGACCTCCGGGAATGTATTTAAGATGTTGGTGCTGTGCGTGAAAAAATAAAATAGCGACCGGTCTCGCTGTTGCTAAACAAGTCTCGCTGACATCGTCTGCTACCGTATCATTTCTGCATGTCGGAATATTAACATTTACAATGAAAATATTTATTTCCTCAGCCCAAGCGTATGTCATTTGGAACTTTATCGATCTAAGGATCCTGCGAGATCCCGGATATTTGCTGAATTTCTCCTTTTATATTAAAAACGACGCGAAAGCGAATATGTACGGAAGTCAGTGCCGTAGCTATAGGAAAAAAAGTTCAAAGTCCAAACTGCCCAACGATCTTAAGGAGATCGTTTGTTCTATTTTTCCAGATTTTTGAATGCACAAAACCAATCTTCGATTTGCTGTGGCAGGCTTCATTTCTTGTTGGTTCTGTTTTTTGTCTGCAAACAATATGTCATATGGAGGGTATTATATGTATATGTCTATAATGATGAGAGCGGAAGCGTCGGTTAAGCCGATTTGGAGAGAGTAAACTTGACATTTGGGAAAAGCGGGCAATGGATCGTGATCCAGACGATCTTGTGGGTTTTCCGGTGATTCCGGACTTCATTTATTCGTCCGCTTCCGACTCTTTATACTAATGAAATTACTCAGTAGCCGCTGACCACCAGGCAGGGCCACCGAGTTTGTCGGCTAATTAATTGGCATTGATGCAACCAATTCTATTGGAGTGAGCAACGTTTGTGAGAGGCCAGAGACCACCATGCGATCCACCAACCAACCCCTTTATGCTCGTCTAGACTTTCCACAGTATGTGGTATACTGGTATAGATATCTATCTCTGCGCATATGGACATTAATGGACATTGATGCCTGTATTGTGCCAAGTATAACGTTTGTTGTAGGAAACCGGTAGGAAACCAGTAGGAAACTTAGGGGCAGTCGCACTCCTGCCACTTGAATGGGAACTTACTGCAACAACCCCAATATGAATCAAATTGCTTCCTCCGAAACAGGAACCCCTCTCGGCAGGCTGTCTCCTCATATTTTTCCCTCTTCTTTTCCACCCTCCATATTTTTTTATATCTCGTAATTTATCACCACCAAGCTTTCACGAAGACTTATTTCATGTTGGAATTTCCGTAAGTTGTGGATGAAGAATTGGAAATTGTATGCTTAAGTAGAAGTAAGTGCCAATGGAATACCAATAACAACCCACATAATGTCCTAATAAAGTGCGCTTGAGAGACAAAACAGTTCTAGAGTAGCAACTTTTCTTAATAATGTTTTTTGAGTCTCGAAAAGGAACGAAAACATTAGAAGAGTTCCATTATATTTTTGGCACTTACTGGTGTTTTATGGAATTTTTTGTAAGACAAATTGGGTCGCTATAGGGATAGAGTTATGGATTGTAGGGTTGGAGATCCATAAATAACGTTACAAATGCATTCTTCATTCTTATTATCCTTCGTTTCCAGGAAACATTTTTTTTTGCTTCAACGCAAACATAAATGACTGAACTCAATAAGAAAATTTAAATTATTTTCTGTTGAAATGTTGACCTTTGACATTCAACTACTCAGTCGAAAGTTGATCTGCTTTGTTAAAAATTCACGCCTTGCAACTGTTTTGAAAACGTTAACGTTAACGTTTTCTCGTTACGTTTGTATATTTTGGTGAAAAAACAAACGTTTTCAAAACGTCAGATGCTTCCAAACATTTTTGATACTTTGACTGAACAAAACTTCTATAAACGTTTGGTAAACGTTAGACCCAGTAAAATTTGAGCAGATTACATCTCCGAACGTCTCTAAAACGTTTGCAAATTCACAAAAAAGTTTACAACGTTAAAGTTTGGAACGTTTACAAAACGTTTGATAAATCGAAAAATAATTTCTTTTTTAGTATATCATATACTTTCAATTGTATTCAGACAATACTCTAATTTCTAATGATAACTTTTCCGTGTCTCTTCTTACAATCATATGCTTCAAAGTCGCACATATACAGAAATCACCATGGTTTCCTTCCACTTGCGAGAAAGATCACGCCATCCATCGGATAAATGTTTTGATTTGTTTGATTGATGTTTTTGGTTGATAATCCATATTTCTTCGTAAAAAATAATCTTGTTTGTTAAAAAGTCATCTTTTTGGGTGACAATTAATTTTTTTCTTCGTAAGAGAATTACTTTTGTTGATCCTGTGTCTCTTCGTTCGAAAATGTAACTGTTTAATTGTAGTTACATTTTTTTTTCAAATACGATCCAACTATCCGGTTTTGATTTGACTTAGAATTTTTTTGTTAAATATTTAATTACCTTGTTGGAAAATATTCTTTTTTGTTTAGAATTTATTCTTTTGGCATTGAATATTTATTCTTTCGTTGGAAGATTGATCTCTTTGATTAAAATTTAACTATTTTGTTAAAAATTCGCCTTTTGTTGGCAAAATTTTTGGTTAATAATTGATATTTGCTCTCGAAAATTAAACTATTATATTTTTGACAAGTAGAATGAAAATGTATGTTCAAATTAAAAAATATTCGGCATAAAATGAATTTTCTTGTTAAGAAATACTTTCTTTTTATGGGACTAGAATTATACTTTGATATAAAAAATTCATCTTTATATCTTGGGGACACCAAAATTTTAAAAACAATAATCCATTTGGTTATAAATCAACTTTTCCGTCAAAAATTTATATTTTCGGTTTGAAAATTCAACTCCTCTGTGGACAATTAGTCTTTTTGTTTCAAAAATTCAACAGTTAAAAAAAATAGATCAGTTGTTAGAAAATCTTATACTTGAGGTGAAAAATCAACTGTTCTGTTATTAATTGGTCCTTTTATCTTGGAAGTTCAGCAATTTGGTTGAAAGTTATTGTATTATCTTGGGGGTTCGTCTTCTTTGTCAATTATTATTTTTTTTGGTTGAAAATTCGTTAAAATTCATTCATTTGGGCATCAATTTAGTTGAGGATCTGACTATTTGGTCAAAAATTAGAATTCCTTTCCCGTTCAAATTAACTAGTTGAAAATTCATTTAAATTATGTTGAAAACAAAAGTTGCAAACGGAAAAATTATTTATCTCATTTTTGCTGAAAACTCATGTTCTTCAGTTAAAATCAATGTTTTTTCTCAAAAATTAGTATTTAGTTGGAAATTCTTGTTATTGGGTTGAAAGTTTTTTCTGTGGATTTGAATCCTTTTTATTCCAAAAATCGATCATTAGTCTGAAAGTATTTCTTTGTAGGTCAAATATTCACCTTCTGTCTTATGAAAATCCGAGTAATTTTTTGAGATTTTTTTCATTTCGCTATAAGTTCAATAGGTAGGTCTTTTTTTTGGTTGAAAATTTAGGTATTGTGTTAAATTTTGGGTTTTTGGGTTTACATACAAAAATAATAACTTCTCCACAAAACTGTTGAATTTTCAAATAAATAAGATTGATTTCTAGTAACAGGTTATACATTAAAATTTTCAGTTCATAGAATTATTTTCAACACAAAAAATGCAGTAGTGAATTTTTTAGGCGAAGACATACATTTTGAATAAAAAAAGAAAAATTCGCGAATAATTTTCCACCAAAAATATAAATTTCTAGAAAAAAGTTCAATTTTCCCTCAAACTAATCGAATTTCCAAATAAAGGGAAGAATTTTCTGCAAAGAAATATCTTTCAGTCAGGAGGAGAAAAATTTTATCAAAATTGATAAGTTATAAATCCCAAAAGATAAAT
>WSXT02169653.1:0-23152 GCA_011762715.2 Neuroterus valhalla | reverse complement strand
AAACCCTACCATAAATAGATGAATTTTAAACCTAATCTATATTAATAGGTTTTAAGATAAGATAAATTGAATATAAAATGGAATTTCAACCAAAATATATGTATTTTCAATAAAATAATACATCGGAAGAAAAACTGATTTGGCGAAAATCCGTTGCAAGCTGAATCCCAGGAATTTTGCATTTCTGGGAATTCAGAACTGAACCTAAATATCCGAATTGGAATCTCGGTGACTATTAATCTGATTCAAAACGCAGTTCTAAATAAAGACTACTATAAAACAATTTGGTGTCAATTATGTACAAGTACTTGAAGATTATGATCAATCTGATTTTAGAATTTAAATTCAATTCAAAACAGTTATTCCCCGACCTATTCAAAATTTTTAATTGTAAAGAATTTACCTTTGTTATTTATTTATTTTTACATAATTCGCCAAAAAAATAAATTTTTTTTACTTATCTGAATGATCTAAAACTATTATTTCAAAGTCTTTTTTTTCTATTCTTTTACAATAAATTTTGGAGAACACCATAACTAGGTGTTTGTTGAAATTTGAGATTTTGTTATTTATTAGAATTTATTTACGTGTAAATTTTTTAACTCGTTAATTTTTTGTTAAAATTTTTCTTCAACAATTCTTTAGGGAGAAACAGTGCAATGAAGGGAATGCGAAATAAAATTATGGCCGGACTTCAGTTGACGCGCCAAGGCTAATTGGCGTCATTAGTTGTACAACTTGAGTGGGTGTTTCTGCTAAGATGTAAGCATCTTGCACTGATTCGAGATACGCCATTGAAAACAGAAATCTTAGTGACTCAAAGTCAGTCAGCCAGCAGCTTTTCGCTCCGGGACACATTTAATTATACGCTATTACGGTTATTATAACGCTCTTTACGTTATCCCTTACTCTTCGTCTTCAGAAAGCACATTTTATGGCTTATGGACTTACCCGAGGTCTCCAATTACTTTCCATTTTCCAAGAACTTACCCTCATTTCATAATTGGAAAATTGCCCTGACTCGTGGTGACAATCACTTAAGCCTGGATCAGAAAAAAATTAGAATAAAAAAAAAATAACCAGAAAGTATGGTATTTTTTATAAAGAGTTGTCATTTGCTAAGAATTTCTCTAATCAATTAAAAATTATTTTTGTTAAAGAGCCAGAGACAGCGAATCTTATAACTTAGAAGTTATATTAATGGCGGAGAGAGATCAGCTGATCACTCCCGTATTTGAGGGTTAAAACTCATTCATTTCACATCGACAACTGCTTACATGATACCAATATTATTTTTGTAGAAAAGAAGTTGGCATAATAATTATGAGCAGAAAAAATTAATTTGAATAATACGGCGAAAGGTTCACTGAGGAAAAAAAGGAAAAGAGAGGAGTACGAAGATGTAGAGGGGTCGAAATATAAGAAAACTAAATTTAAGAGAAAAAACGCCGGGAAGGGAGAGGGGTGACGAAAACTTGGCTGCTAAAATGTTCAAAGAATTGAGTGAGGAGTTGTGAAAGAAAATGTAGGTTCTGGGTAAGAAATTGAATGGAAGCTGTAGGAAACCGACAGCAAGAGCAGGAGATTTTCATGGAAAGGGTTATGAAGGAACTGGAAGAGAGAGTAAAGAAAGTAGAAGGAACGACTGAGCGTAAAAATATTGGCAGCAGTAGTAAGCGAGGGGACAAATGAAAGTGGGAATAACGGGCAGGTGAAGAATGAGATTGTACGTAGGAGATTAACACAGTTAGAAAGACAGGAGAACAAAAAAGGGGGAGAATAAAGAACGTTGTGATCAAGGGGGTGGAGATAAAAAGCGGAACAGGAGAGGGAGATGTAAGGAAAGTGATTAGTGACATAGGAGCAAAAGTGAGGGTAGAAACTGTAAGAAGAATAGGAAGGATTGAGGGAGGGAGGAAAGGCATGTGTTTAGAGACACTAGGAAGTGAGGAAGATAGATTCGAAATAATAGAGAAAAAGAGATTGTTGGAAAGAAGCACAGAGAGAATCAAAGAAGATATAACGTGACAGGAGAGGAAAAGTAAATGTATAATAGGGCAGAGTACATAGGAAGAAAGCGAAGGAAGGTAGCAGGGTTATAATAGGGAGGGATAGAATATGTGTCAACGGAGAGTTGAGGATTTGGGACGAAGAAAAAGGAGAATTAAAACAATTGTCAAACAATGAAAGGAAGAGAGAAAGGAAAATGACTGCGGAATGAAATTGAGGAGAACGCGGCGGGGTTCACAAAAGACAAAAAAGACTGAAAACAAGGACAAAAGGAGCAGAAGAGAGTGATAAGGAAGTGAATGTAGCGTTCTGGAGTGTGTCAGGATTAAAAAATAAGGATAATGGTTTCTGGAAGGATTTGGAAAAGTGGGACGTAATAATGTTGAGTGAAACATGGGTGGACGAGAAAGACTGGAAGGGAATAGAAAGGAAGGTATCAAGAGAATATGTTTGGAAGATGAAAGAAGCAGAAAAGGAGAGGGATGGGAGGCATGGTATCAGTAGTGAGAGAGAATCTTGTGGTAGATCACGGATCAGAGGAAGAGTGCACAACGAAGGATGGAGTTAAGATGAGAAGAATTAAAGTGGGGTAAAAGAGTAGCGGTAGTATGCATTTATAGGAGAAGAGGGAAAGAGGAGGGATGGATAGTAATAAGGAGGTGGATAGAAGAAAAAAGGGAGGAGCTGATATTGAGTTGGGGTGACCTAAATGCGTGGACTGGAAATCAGGGAAGAGAGGTATGGGATGAAGAGGAGGAGGTGTTCATGAGGAAATCGAAACATAGGGAAATAGATCGGGAGGGTAGGATAATTCTGAATCTGATAGGAGAAGCAGAGTGGTTTATTTGTAATTGGGAGATACGATTCACAGAGAGAGAGATAATAAAGGGGTAAAAGACTACATTCTAGGTGAAAAAAGAGTAAGAAAGTTAATAGTGGGAATGGGAAATTGTAATGAGATTGGATCGAAGCACTTCCCAGTAATAGCAAAATTGAGAGGAGGTCACACTTTTAGAGGTAAGAAGGGAGGAAAAAAGGTAAGAAAGGTAAACATGGGGCTCTGTGGAAGAAAAAAGTTGAAGAAATTCGGAGAAACAATGGAGAATGTGAATCTAAAAGGTAAAGAAGAGGAAGGGGTAGACGAGATAATAGAAAGAATGAAGGGGGTTATTGATGAGGTAGAAGAGACTGCAAAACCAAAAGAGGAGGGAGGTATAGAAAGAGTAGGATGGTGGGATGAGGAATGTAAGAAATTTAAAGAGAAAATAAAGAAAACTGTTAGAGAATGGAGAAGAGGAGAGATTAGCAGAAGGGAGTACAACAGGAGGAAGCGAGAATATGAAGGAATGGTAAACGAGAAAAGGCAGAAGTAAAAGGAAAGATACAAGAAAGAGGTTGAGAATGCGGTGAAGGAAGGAAAGGTGTGAGAGGTAATAAACAGGGGAAGAAGAAAGGGAGGGAATGATGATATAAAAATGAGTGAATGGACAAAGAATTGAAAGGACTGTTAGGGAGAAGGGGAAGAAAGAAAGATAAGAGAAGAAGAGAAGAAGGTAGTAGAGGAAGGAGGGGGAAATAAAAACGATGTAAGTAGATCTATGCGGAAGTACTCAGGAACAAACTAATGAGTCAGGTTGAAGAGAAAGGTAGTATCCCACACAACCAGACGGGTTTTCGAAAGGAATAGGAACAACTGATTAACATCTTAAACTATTTGGTGAATAGGAACTTTGGAGGGGGGGGGGGGCTAAAAAAAGTATATGATCTAATTGTTTTAACCTGAGATACCACCTATTTGCGTTCTAGATAATTATTGCTACTCTCAAAAATTTGTTTTAATTATAGAAATAGAAAACCAAGAGAATAATCAATCACCAAACCGTAAAATGATCTGTTCTGCTCTTTTGAATCGCATAATATATGATTTCACACATAGTATCTGAGCGCATACCAGCATCGCAATCGAGGGGCGTTTAATGCTCTCGGGTAAATTATTAGTTCCGGTAGAGAGCGTCACACGTGTACTCGACATTCGTGAGACTATCCATGCATTAAGAAACTGAACACTGAGGTATTTTTTCAGATTTAAATTTCCAGCGAAATTTTTTTCAAACATAACCTATGATTTTTGCTTGGAAAAAAGTGTTGACTAAATTTCACTTCGCGAAACTTACTTATTATTGTAAGTGTCCTCATTTGTAAACAATAGCTTCATTATAATTAGGTTGCTCTAAAAGTTCAAGAATCAATGCATAGGAGGCTGTTAGGGGTCAAATAGGGATCAGTTTTCCGCAAGGTCGGGAGCCATCAGGGTCGGCCCCAGAAAAAAATTTCGGGGGGGGGGGGCCTGGATCCACGCCTGGCGGCCATTGTTCGAATATGCAATGTTTGAAATACAGAGAGTCAAGCCAAATTAGATTTATAACTATTAACTTGAAATTCTTCTTTATTTATAAATCAAGTTTTTCTCAGAAAAACTGAAAAATCAACCAATTTTCCAAAAGATATTTCAGAAATATGACACTATTTTACTTTTATCAGACAATTTAAATTAATTAAGATAACTTATGATTTTTCTGAATAAGCTGAAAGTTTTGAGGGGCCAAATATTTTTTTGCATAGGAGAATTTTTTACAAAAAAGAAAAGACACTTAAAAATAGTGAGAAAAAAGTCATGGATCCTAAAAAAGTTCTTAAAAAAAATTAAGGGTTTGAAGAAAAGAATTGAAATATGTACCTAATGCACGAGGGTATTAAAAAGGATAAAAAAATATTACCTTGCAATTTTTTTATTAATAAACAAATCGTATCAATAAATTTATATAAACAAAAAATACACATCTCAGATATTCATACGCAGTAGGGACTCGTTTTTTTCTCTGGAATTATTGGAATTATTTTACATGTGAGGTTTAGCATAAAATTTCTGCCATTCATAAAAATTAGTTCATTTCATAAACACACATTTCATTTTTTTCATTATGATAAACACTGTGTATTTGAGAAATTTTGGAGCGAATCGCTCATCACTGATAGTTTATGTTATAAACAAATTGAATAAACAAATCTGAATTGTACACATCTGTATAGAAAAAATGTAAAAAAAAATTTACAAATGATGTAGAATTTATAAATAAATACGCATTTTAGGACTTTGGGAGCATAAAGGAAATTTTCTCTTAACTAGTCTTGTTGACATTACGCTGACGATGTATTATTTGAACGCAATGAAGGTATTTCTGTATTGGAAATATAATTTCAACAAAACCAAGAAAAAATTTTTTTTTTGTCTCAAAAAGCCTAAAAATTTCATTTGTTGGTATAATTTGTTTATAAAATAAGAAAATAGTAGCAGGTGCCGAAATTCCATTGAGACACATAATTGGCAATATAATTTTAAACAAATTTTTAATAAGATTTTGCTGGATAGAAATTTATACATTTTTTATTTGTTTGAAAATAATGAGCAAATCGCTAGTCCAAATCGCTTAAAATTTTCGCTTAAAATATGTATAAGAATATTAAATTAATCGCCTGATATTCATTTTTTGAATAATAATACCGTTTTTCATCGTTTCCCCTTTACAGGCGTGGAATAGCTTACTTTCGCTCCTCGCCAGCGGAGCGAAAGCGAGCACTTTCGATCCGCTGTCGGGCAAATACCATTTCCTGCTTGTTAAAATTTGAGGTTATGTTACGATTCCGTCATGTAGCAGTTAAATTCCCAATAAAAAAAAGATGAATCTACCAAAGTAATTCGATTTTCAGCAAAATAACTCAACTTCCAACAGAACAGTTGCATTTTCCACCAAATAGCTGCATTTTTTACCCAAAAAAATGAGTATGAATTAATAAATGATTGAATTTTCAAATTTTTATCAAAAATTTTTTATGCCTATGTCAGTTGATAAGAAATTACTCAGAAAAAATTTAACACTTTTTCAACCATTTTAAATCAATAATAAAAGTTTAGTTCTTAAATATAGTTGAATCCTCAACCGAATAGATAAATTTCCAACAAAGGAATGAATTTTCAATCGAGAGGGATAAATTTCAATCCTAATAGTCAAAATAGTTAAATTTTTTAAAAATCGCCTGAATTTTTTATGTGAGAAGAACAATTTTTAACTAAAAAAAAAAACATTTCCAATCAAAAACAGAATACTCAGATCACTTAAAAAAATCACTTCTACATAAAAAATAATTTTCAACCATTTTAATTTAACGAAAAAAGAAGAATTTTTAGCAAAATAGGTGAATCTTCAATGGAATATACCAATATTCATTCCTTTACCAGGAAGATGAATTTTAACAAAGTACATTCATTTTTAACCAAGCAGTTACGTATTCAACTACCTAGATGAATTTTCTCCCAAGAAGATTAACGTTCTAACGAAAAAGACGAATTTAAATAAAAAACATGATTGCTTTACAAAAAATTAATTGTTTATCAAATATCTCCATTTTAAAGAAGGAGTAGTTATAGTTTTGACCGAAAAGTTGATTTTTTCACGAAAAAAATTCAATTTTCAGCTGAATTGCTGAATTTTCAAGACAAAAAGAGGAATTTTGAACAAAAGAGTTGAATCTTTACCCCGAAAAAAATTAATTCTTAACGAGAAACGTAATAATTGATATTTCAACCGGAAGAATTTAGAAAAGAAGAAAGAAAGAGAAGCAGTAAGTTAAGAGGAGAAGAAAAGAAGAGGAGAGAAGAAGGGATAAATAGAAGAAGATAGTTAAGAGGAGAAGAGAAGTGGCAATACAAGTTGAGAAAAGGAGAAAAGAGGAGAATATAAGAAAAAAAGTGAAGTAAAGAGTTTGGAAATAAAGAAAAAAAAGAGAAGAAGTGAGTTGAGAGAACAGCAAAGAAGAGGAGAGAAGAATGGAATAGGAGAAGGAGAGAGTTTAGGGGAAAAGAAAAAAAGAGAAGAAAAGAGTTAAGAGAAGAAGAGAAGAAGAGAGGAATAGGAGAGAAGAATGAAATGAAGAGAATAAGAGATCTAAGGGAAGAAGAAAAAGAAGAATAAGAGAGTTGAAAAAAGAGGAGAAGAACAGAGTTGAGAGAAATAGGCAGTTGAGAGAAGGAGAGTGGAAAAGAAGAGAAGAAAAGAAGAAGAAAGCTAAGGAAAGAAGAAAGTCAAAAGAAGAAATGTAGAGAGTTTATAGAAGAAGAGGGGAAGGGGGTTCAAAGAAGAAGAGATTCAAGAGAGGAAGAGAGTGAAGATAAGAAGAGAAGTAGAGAAGATGAAACTTAAGAGTAGGAGAGTGTTGAGAGAAGAAGGGGAGAAGCGAAAAAGAGAGTCAAGAGGAGAGAACAAAAGAAGTTGAGAAGAAGAGAGTTAAGAGAAGACGAGGTGGAGAGAGTTAGGAGAAGAAGAGAGTTAGTATTAGGCCACGTGATCCTTGGAAAATTATCGATTCTAGATTCATCGTTTTTTTCCGGAAATGATAAATATTTAGTCTCATAAACTGGAGGAATTATGAAGCACATGCTAACGGATGTCCTCGAACTCTTCTTTTGTTGTATAATCGAAAAAAGTTTTTTTTGATAAATTTTGTTAAAGTACGTGTATTTTGAGGTTATGTATGTTACAGTTCCCCACGACGAGCATGCAAACAAATGACCCGGAACCATGCTTGTTCGTAGGCGAATAAAAAAGTTTATTAGTACATGAAAAACATGAATTTGGTGCAAAATTGAAAATAGCATGCTGGTTAGTACGCCCTCTGTGTATAATTCATGAAAAACCTGCCCTAACCTCAAAATCGTGGCAAATCTTCTTTACAATTTAGCATGAATAAATTTTTGTTATAAATTTTCGGAAGAAAGAGTACCGGGACGTCCGATAACCTATTATTATGCTTCTCTAAATTCATTTTAAAAAAAATGTAAATTATTGTGGAAAAAAACGGGGAAAACTGAACCTGATTGACCATTCGCCTAAGTATCACATGGCCATGAGGAGGGAAGTGAAGAAAAGAGTTAAAAGAAGAGGAGAAGAGGGTTCAGAGGAGAAGGTATTTAAAAGAGTTAAGGGAAGAAGAGAAATGCAGAAAATAGTTAAGAGAAGGGGAGGGTTTCGAGAGAAGAAGAGAGTTTAGAGAACAAGAGAGTTCAGAGAATAAGAGAAAAACAGAGTTAAGAAAATTATAGAAGAGATTCAAGAGAAGAACAAAAGAAGCGAAAAAGAGAGTTGAGAAAAGAAAAGAAGTGGAGGAGAAGAAAATTAATAGAAGAAGATGAGAAGGGAAGTGAAGAAAAGATTAAAGAGAACAAGAGATTTAGGTAAGGAAGAGAATCAAGAGAAGAAGAGGAGTAAAAAAGAGTTAAGAGAAGAAGAGGGTGAATAGAAGAAGAGAGTTGAGAGACTAAGAGGAGAAGCGCAGAACAGAGTTGAGAGAAGAAGAGGAAATGATATTCAAGAGTAGAAAAGAAGAAGATGACTAAGAGAAGGAGAGAAGAAGAGAGTTGAGAGAAGAAGAGTAGCGGAGTAGAGAGTTAAGAGAACAAAATAAGTGGATGAGAAAAAAAGTAATGGAAGAGGAGTAAAAAAAAGAGTTAAGAGAAGAAGAGGTTTGACAGAAGAAGAGAGTTAAGAGAAGGAAAGAAGTAGAGAAGACGAGGAAAAGAGAGTTAAGAGAAGAAGAGAGTTAAGAGAAGAAGAGAGTTAATAGAGGAAGAGAAGAAGGAAAAGAAGGAGAGACGGATCTTTTCTCGAAAAAAGTGTCGGTCCCGCCTACCTTACGGAATCAGCCGGAACAATGCAAACTTCACTCTACTGTGCTGAATGATTTTACTTCTTCTAAATACACGACTTGTATGGTCTCGAAAAAGAAAATACGTGTAGATAAAGGCATGCAAGTTGGAAGTGAAACTTGTAGGTGAAATTGTAAGAAAAGGAGAAAGGAAAGTGAATCCCATAGCAGTCATGTAGCTGAAAGCATCAAAATCATTTAGCACAACAGTGGAAAGTTTGCATCGTTCTGTCTTTGATGAAGTTTCACTTCAGACGCACGTGGTTTCCGCACTCACATTTTTTTTGGTATCTCGCGCCTTTTTTACTGCGCAATCTCAGAAATGTTCGTCTCGCAAACCGAAGTGGAGGAAGAGGTAGAACGAAATTCTGCGTCGAAGCAGAAAAATCTGAAGCTGTAGGATTTCAGATTCCAAGGTGGAAGATGGTTTCCAGTCTTACACTTTTTCATCTGCGACATGCTCGGCATAAGGAACTCGGTTTCGGCCAGTCCGGGGCGGAAGGCCCGACCGAGTGTCGATGGAGCAAGAGAGATAAATAGGTTGGGGCCTTCTGTCTCTTCTCTGAGATTCTGAGGGAGGCTGAGGGAGCAAGGCAGAGAGCAGGAAAGAAATAAAAAGGCCTCTCGTATTCTCTAGTCGCGGCACCGTGGCGCCCACAGGGCGCCGTTGCACTCTCCCGCCATCGCTGACGCCTCCAATTCAGGAACGTGGATACTAACATCCCCGTTTTATTCTCGAGGGGGGACTTTTATTTTTTATTTTTCATTAAAAATTTTTGTTTATTTGAGACGTTTATTGTTTATTGTATTTGATTATTTCGCTGGCACCAATATGAGCGCTACAGTCGGCGAAAAACGTATCGAAAATTATAAGATAAAATACAAAACACGAATCCTTTTATTATAGTTCTAGGCTGCTTAATGTTGAGCCAATTTGCACCATTTGTTAAATTTTTAAGAGCCTAACTTTGGAAATCTTCAATTTTGAGGTTTTGGGTATTGAATCAAAAGCTAACATAAAACTTGATAATATAAAACTCGAAGAACTTAAAATCCAAGATTCTCAAATTTAAAATGCTTTGATTTGAAAGCGAGGTGAAAATGGAACTCGTAAAGAGTCATAACTGGTTGAGTTGAATAAACAGGAGGGCACCAGTCTCCCGCCAACATGCCAGCAGCACGTGGTATTCCCGGGCGTCACCCATCCAAGTACTAATCGCGCCCAACGCTGCTTAACTTCAGTGATCGGGCGGGAACTCATTTTTCGACCGTGGCAATATTCCAATCTTATCATATTATTCAAATTTGTAAACGTTTTCAATTCAAAATTATCTTATTTTGAATGAGTTCAATCTTAAATAAAAGGAAATAATAATTAAATAAAACAAATCTGCAATCTGGAATTCATTCACGCAGATAGATAATTATGAATTTTTCAGGTACAAAGCTTATTGATTTGAAAATACCTATAAAATAATGCAGTGTCCGGCCCCTGATAATATTGAATTTTAAAAATTTTCAACTCAAAATTGTCTGTAACGATTCGAATTAGAAATGATCGTACATTTTTGAAACTTTCAATTTAGAACTGTTCAATTTTATTGCGAGAACTGGAACTGTAAAGACTTGCAATCGAAGATATATAATTGTAAAATTATTGAATTAAAAATTATTGGAATTTGAATGCGTCAATGTTAAGAAAAAGATTTACGCGAAAAACCTTAAATTAAAAATAACACTTTTTCCTAATTTCATAATTTGGACGCTTCTTTGTAAAATTAAAAACGAAGAAGAATAATTTGCTTCTCAAATTAAGAGAAGAAATCAATGAAGGAAAAAATCTGGAGATTTCAAATAAATTCCTTGAACCTTTCCGGAAATCGCAGTTATTGAAGAGTTTCTTCAGATCTGAAGAAAAATCCCCAGACCTGGGGGAGCACTGGCTAGGACAACGAGAAAAGTGACAACGGCCCTGGTTCGTAGCCCTTCCACCTCCACTATTTTCTCATTCTTGAGTATATCTCAGCGCCGAGGTCGACCGAAGTCTTCCCTCACTTGTTTCCGAATCTTCCGAAAGTAGCCGACGTCGGAACGGCCTGCGCCTTGTGGACCTTGTGGTCCGAGTCCGTCCGACGCCGAGATACTACGTCACAGTGAAGTATGTGCTCTCAAGTGTAGAAAATGGCTGCGCTCTCCGCTTCCCCGGGACGTAAATACGGCCTGTGGATTGGTCTATCAGTGTTTTTCTCGGGTATATTTAACGGTGAGTAGGAGTTTCTTTTTGAATTTCGACTACGACTATCGTCGGACAAGTTTCCGAAATACTTTCACCACCGAGGATATACCCTGTGTCTTGTGTTGTTACCATTTGCACATAGGTGCAATCTCGTCTGCTTCGTTCGGGTCCAGTTTCCCAGGATGCACTTCTCTATTTCCGTTTTCGTGATTTCAAAATCCCGATTTTTGAATCTGAATTTATTTTGAGAACTTCCCCTTCGATCTATGTCGTGTAAGTGTTTTATCTGTGAATCTGTGCAGGAATGTGTCGTGTTTTTAGTATGCTGGGAATACCTAACCTTTACTGGAGTTTTGTGTGGAATCGAAGTTCGTGCTGAGAAAAAAGTTGAATAAAGTCGAGAAGAGAACTTGAGTTTCCTATATGGGGTTAGAATCGCCGTCTATGGTGCGACAGTCGTGTTCAGTGTCACTTTTGGTTAGAGCGAGTTTCTTGTTTCGTGTTTCCTCCTCTTCGTTATACTGCTTCTTTTTTCTTCCATCTTTCTCACTTCGAGGACAGTCTTTGGTTCCAGTTGATCTGTGCTTAAACTCTTGACTTTTAAGAAATAATGTAATCTTCTACATAAATGTCGGCATCTACGAAAATTGGTTGGTGAGTCAGTGAACGAAAAGAAACTATTAAATCTGCAGTGCAAAACAGAAACAGCGCTAACTTAGTTTTGGAATTTTTACCTGATTCGCATTTGTTCTCAATAAGTTTGAGCAGGAAACAGTTGTGAATCAGGTGCCAAATCACAAATGTAGCTACCGGTCTTCTTGTTTTGCTCGGCAAAAATCTCGCTCGGCAAAGACGAGAAAAACACCTTTTTGAAACTGACAAGTCACTTTTTTTCTCGAACCACTTTGTGGTCACTTTTATAAGATAAATTCAATGGATTTTTTTTAAACTTTAAATTTCTTCAAATTCACCCAGAATTCTTCCAAATTCTCCTAGAATTCTTATGCACTTTTTCAATTCACTATCAATTATTTGAATTGGAAGAATTTTTTTATATGAAACGTTTTGTTATACTTATATTTTTAATAATTTATCTTGAATGCGCAAGAATTTCATCTATTTTTCTTAGATTCCGTTGAATTCTTATAATTTTACAGTGGCTACGTGTACCGAAATTTTGGTACAAATAACTCCACAAATTCTACTCAACTCTTTAGTTTATTTTTCATAATCTCCGCTTAAATCTTTGAATTCATCTTGCATTTAATTTAATTACGTTCTTTTGAATCCTCTTGGAATTTTCCAAATTAACTCCGAAATGGATGAATTTTATGCAATTCTCATTTCCCTTAAATACCTCTAAATTCTTTCCTATTCTACTCAATTCGTTGATTTAAATAAATGTTTTTCAATTCATTCAAATTATATTGAATTTTATATATTATATTTGTGTGATTTCATATATTCACTCCCATTTTACTCAATTCAATGGATATTTTTTCACTAAAAATTATTTTTTTTTAATTTCATTTACATTCACTTCAAATTTCAATTAATTCATTTTTTAAACATGTTTTTTCAAATTTTCGATTTATTAGCTTAAATTCATTTGAAATTTACTCTGAATTATGAATAATTTTTGCTCAATTATTTTTCATGCTCTGCATTTCTCTCAATTTTCACTAATTCTCCTTGCATTTCTTTAAATTAGTTGAATTTTTTAAATGAAAAACTTGGATTCCTCTAAATTTACTCCAATTTGATTCAAAAACACACATTGTTCACTCTCATTCATCCAATTAGTTGGAAATTTTTTATTCTTCAAATTTTGTTCAATTCAATAAAATTCTTATAAATTCCATCAAAAAATTAATTGATTGAATCACTTCAATCGTTCCTGAAACCGTGGAATTTTTCCAATTCATATGGGTTCTCATAAATTTAACCTTGATTGTTTCAAATTTATTCTGAAATCTTATGAATTTATACTTAATTTGTTGGAATTCATCCGGAATCCTTTCAAATTAACCTTAAATTTTTATGAATTGAATTGTATTCTTATAAAATAATTCAATGCACTCGGATTTTTATGGAGTCAACGAAATTTTATGGATTTTAAACATTTAATTCTGCTCGAATTTTTTTTTATCCATCTTGAATGCGTATGAGTTTCATCGAATTTTTCAATTTTCTTAAATTTCATTCAGTTCTTCTGCAATCACTCCAGTTTAAGTAAACTTAATGGAATGTTATTATTTTTTATTTCAATTCGTCTGAATTCATATTTATCTTGAATGCTTCTAAATTCTGCCTAATTCATTGGAGGTCTTTCATAATCTGTACTCATCTTGAATTCTGAGAAATTTAATTGAATTCTCTCGAATTCTCTTTCTCATTTCCCTTGAATCCTTCTCAATGCAATCGAATTTCATTCGAGTTATTGATTTTTAAATGTTTATATAATTCATTTGTTGAATTCGCTCTGAATACTGTTCACTCCCATTTTACCCAATTCGATTGATATTTTTTAATTTTTAAAAAGTTTTTTTCTTTTTTCATGTTCACCTTGAAGTTTCTAAAATTCAAACATTGAATTGCTCGGAATTTTTCTAAATTCACTCCAAATTTCATTAATTCATTGTTCCAATTTTTATTTTCAGTTTATTCTCTATCAGCTTAAATTCATTTGGAATTCACTTTGAATTATTAATAACTTATTCTAAATTATTTTTATTTTCTGCAAATTCCTTGATTCGTACTAATTCTCCTTAGTGTTCATGGGCTGATTCTAAACATTTTGCGAAATTTTAGTTTTGGAAAATATAATAGATAATCTGCAAGTTATTATGAAAATGGAATTGTTTTCCAAGCAGGAATTTGAGAATTATATCTATAAATTAACTCCTCTGACCATCTAGTTTGATTTATAATCTCCAGAACTTTGATTTGAAATAAGATTATCCTCATGAAATTTCATTTGAGACGATTATTAATATTCACACTTTTTTTGGGTATATCCATAATGTTTCGGATTTTAGGCCCATTATTATCTTTTCCAACTTTGAATTTTGTTCATTTTTTAATTAACTGTTTTTTGAAATTATTCTTGAATAATTAATGACTGCAAACAATATTTGCTTGAATGATAATTTTTCAGTATAAGGTTTGTTATAAGAAGTTCTAAACTACAAAATGAATTTCCCAGAATGTCCCATCCTTGCAACATGTTGCCTTTGAAATTTGGCCCTTTGATGTCCCCACAGTTGGAAACTTCCTTTGAGGAGTTTCCTTTTTATCCTCTCCTCGGACGTAGACAGTCTCTGGTTTTTCTTTTTTCTCATTCTTCTCTCTTTTTACAAAGTGCCCGACATCGCGACGGAGGGTTTCCTTATTCCATTTGGAATTCGCTCAAAATAGCGTTAATCTTCAGCTCACGAAACAAGCATGATGCGTCTGCCGATGAGAGAATTGCGGCATTTACTTGACACGTCGCAAAAAAATACACTTTTGGGAAAAAAACTGGGGATTTATTTGAAAAACGGGAATTCGCTCGACGCAACCTAGGCAATGAACAATTTTAGCATAAAAATACGAGAAATTACCGCTCTCTTTTCATGATTCAAAAAGAGATCTTATCACGTTTTATTTGCTTTTCCTTATTCATCTGACTTGGGACAGCCAATTTTAGAAAATAATTCTAGTTTTTATTTTAGGGCAGGTAGTTTCAGTGAAGAAGTATAATTTCACTCAGAACAGGAAATTTTTTATATGGAACCGGAACTTTTCAAAAATAATTATAATTCGGATTAAGGAGCGGAATTCAAAAAAATCCGCTCTTCCAATTAAAAATTCGTCACACTTTGAAAGTCCTGTACTTCGAAGGAGGTACTCCGAAGAAGAAAAGAAGAAATATTCCTGAATTATGATATAGATTTTTCCTTTCAAATTTATCGTTTTTTAGTTCAAAAATCAACAACTTGGTTAAAAGCTAAACTTTTTTGTTGGGAACCAAAATTTTTCGTTGACGGTGCATTATTTCAATTTGAAATGGACCTCTGGTTGAAAATTCAACTACTTTGTTGAAAATCAAATCATCTTTTTTTGGTAAAAAATTCGAGTATTCAGTTGAACATTGATTTTCGAATTTAAAAATTAAACTATTTTTTTGAGAATCTATGTACTTTGGGGGATTTTCCTTTTTTGTAGAAAATTAATCTTTATGGGTTAAAATTAATCTATTTCGCATAAAATACTTCCATTCCAGTTAAAGATTCATAATTTTACCGATAAATTCATCTGTTTGGTTGAAAAATATTTTCTTCAACTGAAATTTCAACTGTTTAATTTTTAGTGGAAAGTTATTCTTTTCTAGTTCAAAATTCAACAATTTGGATGAACATTTGTCGTTTCGAATAGAAAATTAAATTATTTTGCGTGAAATTCTGCTGGAAAATTAATTTTGGTTGAAAATTATCTTTTCCTTCGAAAGTTAATTTTCTCGTTCATTGATTGAATGTTTGAGACAATTTGATAATATTCCATTTTGGCTGGAAATTATTATTTTCATAGTTCGAAATTCAAACATTTTGTTGAACAATTTTTTATTTTTGTTGAAATTTAATTTTTGGTAAAAATTCAACTATTCTTCTTGAAGGTCCATCATTTTAGGTAAAAATTCGCCTTTCTGGTTTGAAATTCAACTACTTCAGTTAAACATTTATAATTTTCTTAAAAAATAAATCATTTTGTTTGAAAATGTAACAATTTTTTTTTGAAAGTTTGTTTCTTTGTTATAAGGAACTTTCATAACTAAAAATGTAACTTATTCTAATTGAAAATTTCATAGTTATGGTTAAAAATTCATTTGTTTGGTTAAAAATCAATTTTTCCGAATTAAAAATTTGAGCATGTATTAAAATGTTGATCGCCAATTTATCTTCTTTAGTGAAACTTGATTTATCCGTTTTAAAATTTAACTTTTTCAGTTAAAGATTTTTTGTTGTAGTCAAAAAATCTCATTTGTGGTTTGAAATGGGTTTTTGAACTAAAAATGATACTGCTCCATTTTTGGTTGGAAATCATTATTCTTCAGTTCGTAATTAAAAAATCTTGTTCGAACATTGTATTTTTTGTGAGGAAATTATTCTTTGTATTTGAGACTCAATATTCTTGTTTGAATATTCACCTTCATGCCTTCATGGTTGAAAATTGGAAGGCTTCAGTTAAATATTTATCATTTTTGGTTGAAAATTCATCTTTTTAATTTTACTGATTCGGTTGAAGATTCATAATATTATTTGTGATTTGAAATGTTCCAATTCTTGTAAAAAAATTACTTCTTGTGTAGAAAATCAGAGTTTTTTTTCGAACAATTTTTCGGTACAAGTTTTAATGGATAATTAAATCCTTCCAAATTAATTTCTTCATTTTCATCAGATGTTTGAAATTACACTAATAAATGTCTGAGTACGAACGATAAGAATCTCTTTTCTGAGAATAAATGGCGTTATTGAGACCTTCGATCGCATCTTCTGCATCCTTTTTCAATCTTCTTTCACATCTCTGACATTGAGATGCCCGTCTTAGTATTCTGAATACTCAGATCCACTTTAGATTTAAAAAAAACATGCGGACTTACATGTTTCGTTTTGAAAGTCATTCCTGTTTATACATTCATTTTAATTTTATCAAATTGAAATCGCAAGCCAAAAAGGGATCTAACTAATATTTTACAAAATCACCTAAATATCAGGGTTGCTATAGAACCTGGAAACCCTGAAAAAGTCCTGGAATTGAAAAAAAAACCTTGAAAAACTGGCAGTCTTCAAGTTTTGAAAGAGAGTTTCAATAATTATTTGAATATTTTTCTGTTCATTTTACAGTTTCAGATTCAGAGAAATTGATTCAGTTACGATATTTGAATGATCACAGGTTGATGCTCTGAATTCGAATCCGGGCTCTATTTTCCATATCAAATGTTGTTTAATAGTTATTTGCAGCATAATTTTCATGGATTCTTTTATTTTCAATGTTTTAAATGAATTTTTTACTGAATTTTTTACTAAATTTTCTGATCATCAATACCTTTTTATCATATTGTTAAATGGTAAAACTTTAAAACGAAAGTAAAAAATTGGACAACGAAATAGTTAAATCTTAAATCAAACAGTCCAATTTTCAACCTGTTGATCGAATTCTTTATCGAAAAAGATTAAACTTAAATCAAAAACAGTTGTATTTTGAACAAAAATGTTGAATTTTGAAGTCGAGAAGACGAATTTTTCAGTAGACAGTTGAATCCTTACCCAGAATATCTCATTTTCTATCCAAAAAGACCAATTTCTTACATGAAAGTCATTTTCGTTACCAAAAAATATTACTTTTTAACAAAGTTAATAATGAAATTGTCAACCAAAACAGAATGTCCAGGAAGTTGGCACCTCCATTTTCGATTTTCTCTGAAATAACTTTGTGCTGCAAAAGATTTTTTGAAAAATAAAAATTAGAGACACAATTTCCAAAATAAGATTTTCGAGCTAGCACAGCCATTTTGATTTTCCTAAATAAAATAAATGTGCTGAGTTCACTGGAGGAAGCACAAAACTGTGCCACAAACCGGAAATCCCTAACATCAACCATTTTCGAAATAAGGTCAAATTTTGAAAAAGTTGTCAGCACCGCCATTTTGAAATATCTCAAAACAAAAATTGTGCTTGGTTACTTGTAAAGGGACCAACTAAATTCGAAAATACTCAAAAATATCTCACTTTTTGAAGACCCGAAAAAAATTATTTTCAACAAGTTCTCAAAAATTGAAATTTCGAAGTAAAAAATTTGTGCTGAGTTGTGCTTAGGGAACACTGAAAAAACTTATGTTCAACAGATTGTCAAAAATCATAATTTCGGAATGAAAAATTTGTACTGAGTTGTGCTCGGCCAACACAACAAGATTTAGATCCCAAAAAAGTAGGGTATTTTCAAAAATATTGGTGAAATGAAGAATTGTCATAAGACAATTTTTATTGGCTCGCTGAGCACAACCTGGCACAAACTTTTCATTCTGATCTTTTGATTTTTGACAATTTGCTTGGAATAAATATTTTTAAATTCCGAAAAGTAGGGTATTTTCAAAAATATTGGAGAAATGAAAAGAAAATTTTTTTGGGCTCGCTGAGCACAACCCGGCACAAATTCTTCATTCTGAACTTTTGATTTTTAACAATTTGCGGGAAATAAATATTTTTAGATTCCAAAAAGTGGGGTATTTTCGGAAATGTGGGAGATATGAAAAGCTTTCATAAGAAAATTCTGTTGGGCTCGCTGATCACAACCCGGCACAAATTTTTCATTCTGAACTTTTGATTTTTGACAATTTGCGGGAAATAATTATTTTTAGATCCCAAAAAAGTGGGGTATTCTCAAAAATATGGGAGATATAAAAAGTTTCCATAAGACAATTTTGTTGTGCTCGACGAGCACAACTCAGCACAAATTTTTTATTTCGAAATTTCAAATTCTGAGAACTTGCTGAAAATAATACTTTTCGCGCTTCCAAAAAGAGGGGTATTTTTGAGTATTTTCGAATTTAGTTGACAGCACAATTTTGGTCACTTTTAAAGTAACCCAGCACAATTTTTGTTTTAAGACATTCCAAAATTGCGGTGTTGACTAATTTTTCAAAATTTTACCTTATTTCGAAAATGATTGATGTTGGGAATTTTTGGTTTGCGGCGCAATTATTTTATTTAAAAAAAAAAATCAAAATGGTGGTGTTAGCTCAAAAATAGTATTTTGGAAATTGTCTCTAAATTTCATTTTTCGAAAAAATCTTTTGCAGCACAATTCAGCACAAAATCATTTTGGAGAAAATCCAAAATGGCGGTGCCAACTTCCTGGGAATCAAAACAGATCAATTTTTATATTCAGCAAAAAAGTTAAATTCATAGTAAATGGTTCAATTTTCTAATGAATGGTTTGATTTTCAACAAAGTAGTCGATTTTTCCACAAAATTGTCGACATTTCTATCAATAAAGACGAATTCTTTAGAAACTAGTTGAATTTTCAACCTGTGAAGATGGATTGAAGAAAAAAATGTTAACTGAACGATTAGAATGACAACCAAGTAGTTGATTTTTCAAGCGGAAGGAACAAATTTATGAACAAAATCATCCAATGTTGAATCAAATAGTTCAATTTTCAAATTACAAAGATGAATTTTTAATCAATTGATCGAATTTTTCAATAAACACGATTAAGCCTTAACCCGAGCTCTAACCAAAAACAGTTGTATTTTCAACCAAAACGTTGAATTTTTAAGCCTTAAAGACGGATTTTTCAGATGACAGTTGAATTCTTAATTAAGAAAAAGTCCATTTTCCCGACCAAAAATTGGTGATTGATTATTGATTCATCCCCTTTTGTTTCAATCCTACTGTAAGGTTGAAATGGCAGCTTTTTTGGTCAAAATATGAACAACTTGATTGAAAGATTAACTACTTTCTTGATAATTCATATTTTCTGGTTGGAGATTCATCTCTTTGGAAGAAAACTCGCTTCATTTTTTGTTGAAAATTAATTTTTCCAATCGAAAAATTATTATTATCTCTCTGACTGAAAATTCATTACTTGCTAAAAAATTTATGTTTCATTCCTTATATTGAACATTCATGATTTCAGTTGAAACTTCATCTTTTTGTTGAAAGCTTAACTATTCTGTTGACAATTTCCATATTTTTCCGTTAAGAATTTATTTTGTCAACTCAAAATGTAACTATTCCATTTTTGTCTGAAATTTGATTTTTTTCAATCTTTTTATTGTCAATACATCATTGCTAAAAATTGAACATCTCCGTAACATTACGTCAGTCGTTTCATCGAGTCATTCTAGTAACTCAACGTTTTCTCAACAAATTCTCTGTCGGCAACTTTCCAGGATTTAATTCAAGATTTAATTACGTCTGAAGTTGAAATTCCTGATAAGTCATCTACGACTGATTTTTCTCATCGTCGTAGTAACATATTGCGTAAATTTATTCTCGTCGACCAATCATCTAGTTATTTATCTTTGAAAAATCTCTGTGTAAAATTATTGTATAGTTTCGGCCTTCTCTTGAGGAATTTGTAATAAAAGCGGATTGTTGGGTCTCATCAGAAAATGAATGCAGTGCGGTTGCACGCCATTCTGTTCAAGTTAGGTCAGTTCTCTGGAAGGAAAACCCGTTACAAGAGCCGCGGTCAAGCAGCTTTTGTTTACGATTCTAAAGCCAGGGACCAGAATGGTGCTTGGCCTTGCATTTATAGGCAATTTCCATAGAATGGGAATTTTTCTCTTCAGGTGTACCTATTCTGTCCTTTTGAAAACTCATCTTTTGTGTCGTCCAGCTGTGGGATTTCACGTTTCTATTTCATTTTCAACTATAGAAGTATAGAATAGACAATAGTCTTTGAACATTTAGAGACTTTCAGGAGAATATAAAAATTTGGCTATTTCCACATTTTTGTAGCATATCAGAATGCAAGATGTACAAAAATGGTTTGATTCATCGAATAAATGGATTTAACGACTATGTGAATGAAGTTGAGATTGTCCTTGAGGTGTACGAACCAAGCCTGAACCTCAAAATTGAATGTCGCATTTTACTCCTTAAATACACTAGAACAAGGGTGTCCAACGCAAGGTTGGCTCGCTTCTCCTTTCTTCCCCTTCTCCGAGCACTTCATCGAGAATTCTCTCCTCGCTCACCGCATGAACGTATCCAAGGTGGTAAGAGAGGGGATTGACGAGTGACAGTTTTTTACACCGATGCTCCCGCGTTGGACACCTCTGTACTAGAACCACATTAGTCCAGTATAATTAGTCGGATTCCTATATCTATTATTGCAATTAATTGGGTAAGAAAAATTTTGTTTGACATATTCGGGGTGCCATATAGGAAGCTTAAATCCAAGTTTTCGACCAACAACCCTTTGCAGGTTGTCCACCGTCTTGAATTAAAGGATGATTCCTTGTATCGAGAATAACAGTCGTATCTTTGATTTAATAAAAAAAAAAAGTTCATACCATTTTTCATGAAAAAAATGAGTTTTACAAATGAATAAATTAGATGTTTTTTTCGTATTTTGCTTATTTGTTGCTTAACAATCGATTATACAAATAAAAAGAGGGTTGAAAACTCTTTTAGATCGAATATCTTTTTTCATTTTGGTGCTATCGTAAAACTTTGAAGGCAAAAGTTGTAATTCGCACGATCTTCTATTAAAACCTCTTTTTGTAAGAGCAATTGTTTACTCACCGTAGCGCTGTGCCTTAATAAATCATTTTAAGTTTCGTTGATGGAATGGAACTCAACATTTTTTCTCTTTCTCTTTTTCAATTAAATATGGTTTTGACTTTTTTTTGTGTGCATGATCTATATTGCATTTATCTTTTATTTGTTATTTTTATTTTGAATTTTTCTTGTTTTTAAACTTAATTTTGATTATTTTTTATTGGCATTTCAATTATTTACTATCGTTCAACATAATTTTATATGATTATACATACGATTTCCCTTGATTGTTGGAAGAAAAAAATTTAAAATTCTCAAAAATCGAGAATGAGAACATTTTTACAGGAATTTGATAACAGAACTTATTTACTAAAATTGAGATTCGTGTTACAAAGCTCACAATCTTCAATTTATGAATATGCAATCTTTAATGAAATTGTAAGGTTCTTGATCAGTGTAAGTTTTTTTTTTGGGTCACAAAATTTTAAGAAATCGTTATATTTCTTCAACAATTTCACAAAAAAATTTAGTTAATAGAAGTTTTTATTTCAGTTTATCAATAAATATTCACTTTCGAAAAAAACAATATTTCACAAAGCTCAATCAATTTCCGAATTTCTTTACCTCCTAGTGGAAAGAAAGCCAAAACTTTTCTACTCAAAAGTTTTCAAATCGCGTGAGTTATTTTATAAGTTTTCTTGAGAAAAATGTTGTGCTTGATTGGTAATTTATTATTTTTAAATCCTTCGAAATGTGTTATTATCTTCTAAATTCTGCAAACAATGTTTCTGCGTCTTGAATATCAAAATTCAGCACCACATAATTTTTCGGAAAAAAATTTAGATAAATGTAGTAAAATAAGATGCATGATCTTCGAAATTCGTTGGTACAATATTATCAAAAACTAAATAACTCTCGTAAACTCACGCAATATGACAACTGTCGAGTTGGAAAAGTATTGATATTTCTTCATAATTAATCGAAGCAATTAAAAAATGTATTGATCAAAAAAATAAATCATAAAAATGACTGACAGAATTGCACGTGGATTTCAGAAAATCATAGTTTTCAAAAATTATTTGTGGTGAATGAAGATTAATACAAAATGTTGTTTATTCACTTATCTTGTTATTTAAAAAAAAATGGAGGAAAGAATAGCGATGCAACTTTGAAATTTTTAGGCTTGTTAACAGTAGCGTGAAATTGTTGAAGAAGTATAACGATTTTTCAAAATTTATGAATAAAAACAAAACTCTAACTGATCAAGAACCTTGCAGTTTCATTACAGATTACATACTCATAAATTAAAAATTGTGGAGTTCGTAACATGAATCTCACAATTTTAGGGGATAAGTTTTGTTATCGAATTCCTGAAAAAATGGTTGCATTCTTCATTTTTGAAAATTTTTCATTTATTTTTCCAACAAACAAGATAAATCATATGAATGATCGTATAAAATTATATTGAAGAATAGTAAGTTATTGGAATGTCAATAAGAAATAATCAAAGTTAAGTTTAAAATCAAGAAAAATTCAAATAAAAAATAACAGATAAAAGATAATTGCAATATAACCTGAACAGTTACTGTTTACGCCGTAACTTTTACTGCGCTCACCGTAACAGCTACGAATAAAAAACGGATTGTAGATAAACGGTGACTGCTACTGCCAGCGACGGAACTATCCCGGCCACATCGTAACAGTTACTGCGCGCCACCTGAAAAGTTTTTGCAGTAACCGTTGCTCCGATGACAGTAATAGTTACTGCTAATAGCCGAATAGCCCCAGCGAGCGCAATAGTAGTAGTGCAATGAAATTTGATGCCTCATCGCTGACAAAATTTTAGTTCCACTAAAATCTAATGGTTTTCTATTTGAA
>WSXT02169642.1:0-23153 GCA_011762715.2 Neuroterus valhalla | reverse complement strand
GTTTCTTCTGGGGAGCCCTACAAGATCATCAATACGACTTTTTGAATTATCACGAAAATTCCAATGAAGAAATTAAAGAATCAAAGTTTCACTGTACAGCACAAGTTTGAAAATCGAAATTTTTATTACGTTCTCATCATTTACGATTTAGAAAGTATAAGCATCACCCAAAATTCCACATTTTTGATTTTCAACGAATCTCTACGTTCAAGGACTCCCTGAAGCCGAAAATCCTATTTTGGCGATGGTGTCTGTCTGTATGTCCGCCCGTCTGTAAACATGATAACCCAACAAAAAATGAACGGATTAAATCGGTCTTTGATACACTTGTTTATTGTATAATGAACAGCGCATTTGACTTCTCTTGAGGAGGTAACCTAAATAATAAACTCACATATACAAACTTTCGTCAAATCTCGAGCGTGAAGCGCGAGTGCCACGATGAGAACGTGTACCTTAAGGCCAACAGAGCTTTGAGAAATGTAATCTTCATCTATTCCTAATCACGTTATAAATTAAGAAAATGAGGGTAAATTGGTTAACTGGGATTCAAAAGAAATTGATTTGTTCAATTCACTTTCAAATCTGCATAATTATTGAAATGAATAACAGCAAAAGCATTTTGATTGCGATACACAAATAACCGAGCGCGCAACGCGAGGTTTGAAATGTACGAGCGCGAAGAGCGAGTCTGATACATTATCGAGCGGGAAGCGCGGGATTCCATAAAATGTCTTCTTTTTTTGTATATACATGTTCCCGACCTCTGAAGGGGTTGCAAACCAAGATTGTTCATTAAGGAAGTACGTTTTATGTAACTCCTAAGTTTTGAAGACATTGCATTTAATGTCAAATTTTGTCTCTTAGTCAGCCCTGCTGACTGGCCTTAAAAACGCTTGCCGAGATGCGTGCATCTTGATCAAAATATTTGAAGCAGCACTTGCATTCTTGAATGTCCTGACACTTCCGATACTGCTAGGAAACGGATTATTATTTATTGATCCGAAGGATGTACCAAATTTCGATCAGGAGGGGATTGAAGGCTTTAGTACAGTCAAGTCAGGAAAATTGTTCGAGCGATCTTATATATCAGTGTATTTTTTCGCTACGATTCCAGTGGAATGGGAAACCAAAGATGAATACCAAAAGGGACTGCAATAGCTGAAACATCCGAGAGTAGAGAACGATACTGCAAAAAGAAGCGTCAAATTGGTGACTCATTACAATCCAGTGATAAAGGAGAACAAATAACAGAAGCAGTCTTTGTTTGTGAGTTGTCAGTGACTATCGCCTTCGATTTCCAGATGCGAAGAAGAAAACACTGTCGATGGAGGAATGAACAAGCCCTCAGAACAGAAAAGTTGAAATAAGAACACAGTTTTTCCTCTATGCTGTTTTTTTCAAGTAAGCATATACTTGAACAAATAAGTATAAATCATATAATTGTAAATTATTTAGGCAAATTATTTCATTGTGATCATTAAAAATTTAGCTCATACTGCAACATTACGTCAAATTCAAGTTTTTCACTTATGGGGTTTTTTCTGGAGACTCATTAGAGTGTCTCAAAATCACTCAGCCTCAAAATTTATGATTGATTCTTATTCTTTGACAAATTCCAAACAACATATTGAAACAGGGAATTTTTTGTTATATATAATCACGTTAAAATATCATATTAACAAAAAGCTGACTTTTATCCATGTTAAATCCATGGGAAACTTCATCGTATTTGCAGCACTCCTAAATATTAACCGATTTTCCTCAGATTTGAAGATGATTTTTTCAGGCATTTGAACAGAACAATAAAGTCCTAGAATTATTTATAAATATTCGAAGCTCCTGATAAATTATCAAATATTTTATAGAATAATGGGAATTTATAAAAATGCATAAATTTGCTAAATTTGATATTGTTTTTCTCTTAAGAAATAAATATTAAGAAGTAAAAGAAAAACATCATTATTGAGAATGTAGATTACTTTATTAGGATTTTGGTAGACTGACTTAGATTATAATAACCTATTTCATTTTTATGTTATACAGTATTTACATTCCTCAAATATTAAGATTTCTTATTTACAAATTTTCACAATTTTTTTCTTTTTATAAAAGGAAAATTGCTATGCTTCCAATTCTTGGAGAGAGAATGGAATCATACAATCATATTTTAAAATCCCCTTTATCGTTACAGCTTCTTGATAGCGTGATGAAAAGCACTTTCCTCCTTCTTCTTCGTACTCAGCATTTGTCGAATAACGACATTTGACGTTTGGTAGAGCTTCTGTCGCTCAGGTAAATAATTCTCTAGGTGTGCGAATAGGATTATTTACTCTTAGCAGGCTAGCTCTAGCAGCAAGTCTTTGTAGAGTGCCACCAATTCCATCACATGGTCCTTTTCCATGCGAAGTTGGAAAAAAGTACTACTCAGCTGCTATTTTGAAATCTTCTTCGTGATGAGTGAGATTAATAAAATTTTGTTTGTTCTTGTATTCCCTCTGGCACCGTCGAAAAAACATAATATTTTATTCATCCCCTGCAGATTAGATTTTATGTAGTCCACTAACTGTCTTTGAAAGATATGAACGGCTATAGTATCATGGCGTAAACATTCGGACATAGACACAAAACTTTTGAGTTTCTATTCATTGTCATCATCTTTGTAATGTATTGAAAATGGATGTATTGTCGCTTGATCATTATTCCAGCAAATACCTTGAACGGAATTTAGAATTATGAAAGCATTATTCTCAGAAAAATCACCAATGACAGTACATTAATTTTTCATTATTTTACTTTTTTTTCTTTAAAAAATTCTTTTTGTTTATTTGCTAGAATTGAATGTAGTAATAATTTATCTGAACCGTTACTGAAAGTTTTTAAGAATTCATCGATAGTAGATATAAGCAGCTGAGTGGCACTCATGGAAAAGGACCATGTAATTGAATTTATGGCACTCTAAAAAGACTTGCTGCTAGAGCTAGTCTGGGAAGAGTAAATAATCCTATTCGTACACCTAGGGAATTATTGACCTGCACGACAGAAGCTCTAACAAACATAATATGTCTTTATTTGACTAATGCTGAGTACGAAGAAGAAGAAAAGCGATAGTCACCATACTTTCAAAAAGCTACAACGATAAAAGGGACTCTAAAATATCATTGTGTAATTCCAGTTTCTCTTCGAGAATTGAAAGCGAAGCAATTTCCCTTATATGAAAAAAAAAAATTTTGTGAAAATTTGTGAATAAAACATGTTAAAATTTGAGGAATGTAAATACTGTATAGCATAAAAATGAAAGAGGTACTTATAATCTAAGTCAACCTACCGGAATCCTAATAAAGTTATCTACATTTTCAATACTGATGTTTTTTTTTACATCTTATTATTCATTTATTTCTCGAGTTTTTAATAGAGTTATCTCGTCTGAGAAATGAGATTATTTAATTGAGAATATATAATAATTATGCATATTTAAGAGAAGATCGGTATCAAAGAGGTAAATCGGCCGTGCAATGTGATACGCGCGCCGGTGTTAGGTACCGCGCTCGACAGCGCTACTATAGATACATTAAGTTTTTTCCGAATGCAATAATTTAATTGCTTAAAAAAATTGCAATTTGTTCATCATATCTTTGATGGTATTTTATTAAAGCTCGTTCTTTCGTTCTCGTTCTTTCAAATGGAAAAAAATCAGGTCTCCAGCTCAAATAGAACAGGAGTTATGCATTTTTAAACAAATAGTCTTCACTCAAATTCTCAATTTTGTAAACCCTCCCTATTTCTCGAAAAATTGCAAAATAGAAATCCTCAAATACGTATCTGCTCTTTATCGATGAAGAACCCGTAAAAAAAGTATTAGCTCATTCAAAAATGGGTCGGTCAAGTTTCGTTCAAATCTGTACGCTTTGTAAAAGAATGTCCCATATACATATGGGACACATGTGTATACTTCCGGCCGGTAGACATCACGTTCAAGTCCCAAAAGAAAGCGACCCCTAGCGGCTCGCGTCCGGCTTCAAGCCTTAATTTTCAGGGGAATCAAAAGCGAGCCATTTCATTTCATTTTGCTAATAATATGTAGCGGTAGGGATAGACAATTGCTCAATTTACGTTCGGGTGGGATAATATGTGATAGAGCGAGGACTTCATATAATCTGGATCGAACGTCACTTACAGGTAAGTTCGTTCGATCGTACAATTATATTGCGTCCTCGCTCTTCTACAATACATATGTAGCCTTTTAAAGTGCAGTGGTAAAATTAATTTACCACCCGAATTGGATTATATCTTATTCAAATATCTCTTGATTAAAATAATTTATTCATCCAAACTTATTTGTAATAAAACCCTCGTAAAGTCAAAACAATCTTTTTGAAACGGACGCTTCGAATGTTTCGCGAATACTTGAGAGCTTTCAGACCAGCCAGCCAAAATTCATAGTGTCATAATCAACATCATTCCCTGCCGCTGTCGACGTAGATGCGAGACGCGTAGAATGAGCCGTGAAAATTGATATATCGATACCGCTATCTTTTAAAGATTCTTTAACCCATTTACTGAACGTTGTTGAACTGACGGCGTGAATGGGTTTTGAAGTCGACAGAAACATTTTATTTGTACTATTTCTTATTTATTCTGTCTTTTTTATCTATACTTCTATACTATTAGATAGATAAACGTTTATTCTTTAGCCTGTTGGCCTTGGAAAATTGACTTGCTCACACTTCCATGTTTTACAAAATTTTTTACATAAAATTCTCAATTCTAACATCCGTCCACCCTTGATACACTATCATCCATCCATACCTATGACCGCTCGCTCGCTCGCTATGCCTTTCACGCTTCGCCTCGCACGCATTTTCCTACGATTCGCCAGCCTCGCATTGCCATACTCAGCCTCCGCGGTTCCTACCAATTTCTTATCTTCTATGCCTTATTTGGTATTCCTTATCTACTATTTACATTATTTACACCTTTCTTTCATGTAGTTCTTCTTCTTTTTACAGAACTATCTCCATTCCTTTTCCTCCTTCCTTCTCTTCTCCTCCATCTTGCCCAACACCCCCTTCGCCCATACAATCGCGCTTTTCTCCCCTTTTCATGCAGTACTATTTCCATGCTTATTCCACTCCTCTCCAACTCCTCGCATTCTTCCAACCAGTATTCCACCTTTGCATACATCCTTCCACACAACTCGCACCTCCTCTTCTCCTGCGGAAGCCAGAACCCGTTAGCGCCCGCCATGCTTTCACATCTCATTCCCGCTATTATTTCCTGGCTTCCTTTCTCTTCTTTCTCACACAAATACTGCTCTCTCTCCATTGGCATAACCCACCAATATTTCTCAGTATACCTTGACTCTTTTATCTTCTCCTCTCCCTCTGTCTTCTCTCTCTCCATGCCGTTCCTCTTGACCATCTCATACACCTTTCTTTCCTCCTCGTGACTTCTCCTCACTTCATCCTCATGCAAACCATTCTTTCGAAAAGATCTTTCTCTCTCATCCTCCATCTTTCCCTCCCCTCTACTGTTCTCCTTCTCCCACCAACACTCTCTCACCAGCCTACTTCCTCCTTCTTCCATGAATTTCTCCTCATACTTACACGCCCGGCTACCCGTCAAAATCCCTAAACTCGTTCTCCCTGTCTCCCTTCTCACAATACAACTAGATGTACTTTTATCCAACCCCAGTGTCTATCTGATATACCTTTCCTGAATCCATTTTACCTCCTGGCTTTTCTTTCACCCCCACACCTCTACTCCATACAGTAGCACGCTCATTACCGGGGAGTCAAACAGCTTCATCCTTCTTTCAAAGTCATCTGCAAGCAACCTCTTTCCCAATCCCAACACCTGCCCCACCACACCCCCTCCCCTCCTTACCCCCTCTTTTATATGTCCATTTCCCCCCCCCCCCTCTCATTCCTTCGGAATAGGAACCCCATGTACACAAACTCTTTCACCTTCTGCACCACCTTCCCTTTTCATTTCCAATCCCCTCTCTTATCTCTTCCACTTCTTCTCCTGAACACCATAACCTTAGACTTTTCTGAATTTAACTCTAACCGGCTCCTATCCAGGTACCTTCTCAACCTCTCCATCATCTCTTCCAATGCTCCCTCACTTTTTGCCAGCAACACTATGTCATATGTATATGCCAGTGACCAAATTCTAACCCCTCCTACCCTCTCTCCCCAACTACTCCTTCCTCTAGCTTCCTCTCCATGTCAGCGATCAAGATCGCGAAAAGCATTGGGCTGAGCGGACATCCTTGCCTCAACTCCCTATCGATCCAGAAACCCTCTGAAATCGTGTCCCCCCCTCTCACCCTATCTTTCGTCTCCTTATACACCTCTCTTACCCTTTCTATCAGACCTTTCTCTACTCCCCTTTCCTCCATCGTCTCCCATAACCTCCTGCGATCGTCCGATGGTAAAGCACCTTTTAAATCTACGAAGAAAGGCGTACACTTTTGACCCCTTCTTTACTATTTCTTTTCAATCAGGACGAAGGCTTAGACAGAAGCTTGATAGAGGAAAGTTGTTCACCCGAAAAAGATCTACAACTTTTTAACATGATTCCCATTGGACGCGTAGTTTTGGTTTCAATCGTAAAAAATAAGATAAGGTATTAAAAATGAATCTCTAGAAAAATCATACAACATATGAAAAAATGAAGCAACAAAACTTCTCTACTGTTTAGGACACATTTTGATCGAGTTCGCAGCACGAGACACGTGATGAGAATGTACTCGTTGAAGCCGGATAAGCTTTACAAAAGAGAATTCAGAAGCTCTATATACAGATGTAGGGAAGTACAAAGACCGAGCGCGAGGCGAGTTCATCATCGATCGCGAAGCGCGTGGTCCAACAGACGCTCGCCGTAGGCTCGCTCAAACTTGCGCGCAAAGCGCGCGAAGAAAATGTGCCCGCGCAGCGGGAAGATTTTTGTACATTAGAACTGATTGACTTTTCAATCTACACGCGAGCAAAGTTGCGACGGGTCTGCTATTATAAATGCGAATGTGAGTTTTTTTGTTTTTCTCTAATCAAAGATAATTATAAGACTGGCTGTTAACGGCCTGGAACATGAGTTTTTATTAAATCTAGTATGTTTAATTTAATTCCATTAGAGACTGTTTTTAATTTGACTGAACTCAACTTCTTCAATAGTACAACGATTCAATTTTATGAATTTTTCCATCAATTGAAAAACTCCTTCTATTTCATCTTCGAAAAATTTTTTTGCATACTGTTTTGTATCCTTATCCAATTGTTCATTTGTTTGATTGAAATTTGTCCCGCATTTTTCAAATCAACCCTCTATACGTAAAATATCGTCTGAGTATGTTACTGATGAAAAACCCATAGATCTAAAATAATCGAAAATCACTTTCATGATTTTGGTAAAAATATATGGTAAGCAAACAAATTGATATAAAACTCCATTCAAAATAAATCTCAAATATTTTCTACTGTCAACCTGAATTGGTATTTAGAAATAAGTGTCTTTGTAAGTCAACTGATGCTAAAAATATTAATTCGGATAAATGAAACATTTATCATTTAACATTTTGAAATGTTGTTTGTATAGAAACTTGTTAAACTGTTTTAAATTTGAAATGAATCTGTAAGAATCATCTGCTTTCTCAACTGAAAAATACGAAGACACCAATTGATCTTTATCATATTCAGATTTTTTTATAGCACCCTTTTCCAAAAGTTTATCTACAACTAACTGGATGTTTTCAGACTGAATATTATTTGTTGATGGTTCGTGTGTTTTAAATCTGTTATGTTTACCTTACTGCGTTACAACTGGAATTTTATATTCTTCCAGACAATTTATTATGAATTTGTCATCAGTAATTAATTCCTATATATGTTGAATTATTCTTATCTACCAGCAAACGGACCTACATTATTGAATTGCTCTTGTCTTGCTTCTGATGTGTTGCTGGTCGTTAATTCGGTGCTTGACCATTGTAATTTATAAAATGCTGTTTGTTCTTGAAAACCTGCTTGATTAGGAGGCTGAGCTTTCATAGATTCCGCCAATTTACTAGCAGCTTCAGCTCCTTCTAATTTTTTTGATGAATTTTTACCATATGAAAATTCATCAATTTTTGTATCTTTCGAAATCGCTACAGTTTCTTTCGTTAAACCAAGTTTAATACAAGCTTTTCTTGATTTTGATTCTTCGAAAATCATGGATGTCAGTAATCTTGCAGTATCGCTTAAACACTCTAATAATGTTTCAAGTTCCATCTCCTACGCGCCTTTGTAGAGTGACGTCATCAGGGAACCAATAATAGATTCAGCCTTACCAGCAATGCTCTGCACTTCGATCATATATTCATCTCTAGTCTTCGCAACCTCCTAGAATGCGCCTATAATTTGTTGATTTGACTAAGCTGCTTGTAGTTCTTTCAAGCGTCCGTACTCCAGGTCAAGTTGTTCAAATACTCCTTCCATCTCTGTAGTGTTTCCTTTTCTATAAATAAATCTCCAACGACTTATTAAATCTTCTCCGACATTCATTGTTAATGCTCTGCTCTGTTTGGATCATCTCCAATCTGACAAGAGGCTTGATCATTTATAAAATATTCTTGTCTCGTCTAGCCATGCAGCTAGCACCTTCGTTTTTCGACTTCGTTTTACCATCCATGTAAAACCATTCATGTAAATCGTTACTTCCTCATTTTTCTCAGTCTCATTTTCATCATCCTCTTTCGACAGCGAGAACGACGCTTTCGGACTCTTACTCCCTTCGTGACCTAGTTCGGCGTTCTCCGCCGTATTTTTCGGAGCCAATGCAATCTTCCTAAACCTCTTTAAACCCTTTTTTTCTCAATCAGTTTGATTTTCTGAGCATATTTTTCTGACTTCTCCTCACTATACTTATTCTTTCTCTTGGACATGCTGAATTTCGATTAAACACAATTAGATGACAATAAATCTCGGGATTCACTCAAACACTTTCTATGACAGAGGATCTTGCTCTTCGGTTCGACATATGTTTGTGAGGGTACATTTTCTAGCCTCGCGCGCCGTAAAAACAAGGACCGTACCCTGCTAAAAACTTCGGACAAGTTTTGGACGAATTTCGGATTCCGCAATCAGCTCGACTTTGTCCGAAGAGTGATCTGGTTTTTGTCCTCCGGACTCTATCCGAAAATGCCCACAATTTGTCCGACGGAAGGAGCACAAAATTAAATCTGTTTTTCATCTGGTGTTCGCTCGAGTCCGTGTTTAGTACGGTCTGAAGAATTTAATCAATCCGAATGGTGTACAGTCATGTCCAGCTTTTGTACGGTCTTCAGGATGCGGTTGAGCCGGTATGTGTTCGGTTGAGTGCGTGTTTAGTACGGTCTGGATAGTGTGTTCAATACGAAAAGGGTGTCCAATCATGCCCGTTTTTTAGAGGGTCTTCCAGATGTGAATAATCTGGACTGTGTCCAGTAAAATCCGTGTTTTGTGAGGTCTGAAGAATACGATCAATCCGGAATGTGTCCGTTCCGGTCCTTGTTTTGTACGGTCTTCATGATTCGGTTGATCCAGTATGTGTTCGGCCGAGTCCGTGTTTCTGAGGTCTGGAGAATGTAATTGATCCGAATGGTGTACAGTCATGTACAGCTTTTGTACGGTCTCCAGGATGCGGTTGTTCCGGTATGTGTTCGGTCGAATCTGTGTTTTGTACAGTCTGAAGAATACGATCATTCCGGAATGTGTCCCTTCCGATACTTGTTTTGTACGGTTTTTAGGATGCGGTTAATCCGGTATGTGTGAGGACGAGCCCGTGTTTAGTACGGTCTGGAGAACGTAATCAATCCGAATGGTGTACAGTCATGTCCAGCTTTTGTACGGTCTTTAGGATGCGGTTGTTCCAGTATGTGTTCGGTCGAATCTGTGTTTTGTACAGTCTAAAGAATACGAACAATCCGGAATGTGTCCGTTCCGGTCCTTGTTTTGTACGGTCCTTAGGATGCGGTTAATCCGGTATGTGTTCGGTCGAGCCCGTGTTTAGTAGGGTCTTGAGAATGTAATCAATCCGAATGGTGTACAGTCATGTCCAGCTTTTGTACGCTCTTCAGGATGTGGTTGTTCCGGTATGCGTTCGGTCCAATCTGTGTTTTGTACGGTCTGAAGAATACGATCAATCCGGAATGTGTCCGTTCCGGTCCTTGTTTTGTACGAGCTTTAGGATGCGGTTGATCCGGTATGTGTTCGGTCGATCCCGTGTTTAGTACGATCTGAAAATGTAATCAATCCGAATGGTGTACAGCATGTCCAGCTTTTGTACGGTCTTCAAGATGCGGTTGTTCCGGAATGTGTTCGGTCGAATCTGTGTTTTGTACAGTCTGAAGAATTCGATCAATCCGGAATGTGTTCGTTCCGGTCCATGTTTTGGACGGTCTTTAGGATACGGTTGATCCGGTATGTGTTCGGTCGAGTCCGTGTTTAGTACAGTCTGAAGAATGTAATCAATCCGAATGGTGTACAGTCATGCCCAGCTTTTGTACGGTCTTCAGGATGCGGTTGATCCGGTATGTATTCGGTTGAATCCCGGTTTTGTACAGTCTGAAGAATGCGATCAATCCGGAATGTGTCCGTTCCGGTCCTTGTTTTGTACGTTCTTTATGATGCGGTTGATCCGGTATGTGTTCGGTCGAGTCCGTGTTTAGTACAGTCTGGAGAATGTAATTAATCCGAATGGTGTATAGTCATGTCCAGCTTTTGCACGGTCTTCAGGATGCGGTTGTTCGGGTATGTGTTTGGTCGAATCTGTGTTTTGTACAGTCTGAAGAATACGATCATCCCGGAATGTGTCCGTTCCGGTCCTTGTTTTTTACGGTCTCTAGGATGCGGTTATTCTGGTATGTGTTAGGTCGAGCCCGTGTTTAGTACGGTCTGGAGAATGTAATCAATCCGAATGGTGTACCGTCATGTCCAGCTTTTGTACGATCTTCAGCATGCGGTTGTTCCGGTATGTGTATGGTCGAATCTGTGTTTTGTACAGTCTAAAGAATACGAACAATCCGGAACGTGTCCGTTCCGATCCTTGTTTTGTACGGTCTTTAAGATGCGGTTAATCCGGTATGTGTTCGGTCGAGTCCGTGTTTGTACGGTCTGGAGAATGTAATTGATCCGAATGGTGTACAGTCATGTACAGCTTTTGTACAGTCTTCAGGATGCGGTTGTTCCGGTATGTGTTCGGTCGAATCTGTGTTTTGTACAGTCTGAAGAATACGATCATTCCGGAATGTGTCCCTTCCGATACTTGTTTTGTACGGTTTTTAGGATGCGGTTAATCCGGTATGTGTGAGGACGAGCCCGTGTTTAGTACGGTCTGGAGAACGTAATCAATCCGAATGGTGTACAGTCATGTCCAGCTTTTGTACGGTCTTTAGGATGCGGTTGTTCCAGTATGTGTTCGGTCGAATCTGTGTTTTGTACAGTCTAAAGAATACGAACAATCCGGAATGTGTCCGTTCCGGTCCTTGTTTTGTACGGTCCTTAGGATGCGGTTAATCCGGTATGTGTTCGGTCGAGCCCGTGTTTAGTAGGGTCTTGAGAATGTAATCAATCCGAATGGTGTACAGTCATGTCCAGCTTTTGTACGCTCTTCAGGATGTGGTTGTTCCGGTATGCGTTCGGTCCAATCTGTGTTTTGTACGGTCTGAAGAATACGATCAATCCGGAATGTGTCCGTTCCGGTCCTTGTTTTGTACGAGCTTTAGGATGCGGTTGATCCGGTATGTGTTCGGTCGAGCCCGTGTTTAGTACGATCTGAAAATGTAATCAATCCGAATGGTGTACAGTCATGTCCAGCTTTTGTACGGTCTTCAAGATGCGGTTGTTCCGGTATGTGTTCGGTCGAATCTGTGTTTTGTACAGTCTGAAGAATTCGATCAATCCGAAATGTGTTCGTTCCGGTCCATGTTTTGGACGGTCTTTAGGATACGGTTGATCCGATATGTGTTCGGTCGAGTCCGTGTTTAGTCCGGTCTGAAGAATGTAATCGATCCGAATGGTTTACAGTCATGTCCAGCTTTTGTACGGTCTTCAGGATGCGGTTGATTCGGTATGTATTCGGTTGAATCCGGGTTTTGTACAGTCTGAAGAATACGATCAATCCGGAATGTGTCCGTCCCGGTCCTTGTTTTGTACGGTCTTCCGGATGTAATGTATCCAGATTGTGTCCAGTCAAATCCAAGTTTGTACGGTCTGTAGAATGCGATTAATCCGTATGTTTTTGAACGTACAGATTTCGGGCCTAATCGGATCATGTCCCGTTTTCACTATAACAACAATGATTGCAGGTGATAACCTCCGGACTCCTTTTGGATGGAAGCGGACTCTTTCTGCAGTTGAACTTCATTTTCCGGACAGACTTCGGACTAAGCCAAACAAATTCCTGACACTTTTCGTACAATTTTCGGATTAGATTGTACAGGGTCCGGAAAAAATTCTTCAACCGGATTGATTCCGGATGAGTTCGGATCAATTTCGAAATATGAAATCTTTAGCAGGGTAGCCTCTTAGCACAGCAAAATTTGGAACCAGAATTGCGTTATAAAATTTGCCAATACAAGCCGTATTTAGGTAAACTGACAGAAAATAAAGTATGTCAGCAATCAAATTGAATAATAAATAAATAAAAATATGTTCATATTTGATAGAACAATCGAAAAGAGCGTTATAATTATTATTTTAAAAAAATGGCTCTTGATTGGAGATCGGAGCCACGGCTCTGGCTCCGACTGAAAAAAGGTTGGACACCTCTGTTCTATGACGTGTGTTCACTTCGCGCAAATGGAAAACAACTAAAGCCTAAAGCCGGACCCGAGCGGCTAGGGGTCATTTCCTTTTGGGACTTGAACGTGTGATGTTGCTTACCTACCGCAAAGATACTGCATATGTAATGTAGAAGAGCGAGCAAGCAATATTATTACATCTACTAAATTTTGGAGGTAGGTCACTGCACCTTTGCTTTAAAGTCCTGATATATATTTTCGTCTCTGATCTCCTTGTTGATGCTGACCGTCACCAAAAGCTTGATCAAAAACATGTTTCGTTTCTGCTTGTGAAGGAGTACGATGTCACGCCTTTTGTATTTGATGGACTATGGTTGAGAACTTTTATTCTTAAGCAATTTACCACACGTCGTTCTTACCAATTGTCTTCATCAAAGTTCTTTGCAGGGGAGGGCTGCATTTACATTCATAAGAGCGACACAGATGATAATAGTTCACTCATCGGGCCTCATTGTGTCTGTGAAGATACGTCGCCCTCACGTAAATTGGACATCTGCATAGTGTGCGCCGTCAGTGCTTAGAATATTTTCGACACGCTCTGCAGCTATTGTTAAAAACTCCTTGACGTTGTTTGCAGCAACGGTATGCTAAAGTGGAAATTACATCTTCTAGACAGTAAAAAACAGAACTCTCTGTGCCTGAATCAAATTCTGATGATTTATTGAAACAAACGTTAGGTTATGCAACAAGGACTAGTCTTTCACTCTTCCGTGAAAGTTTTCGTACATTTTTTGGTGATTAATCTAGATAGAGTAACTGTTGTTGAGATGAAACCAGGTCTCCACCGTCCGCGACGATTCGGGACGTATTTAGGATAATTTGGTCATCTTCATATGTTTGATCTTACGCGCAGTGATGTCGAGGGTCGTGAGCTCGTGCTTCGTCTATGGAACCGCCCCAAACAAATTGAGTAGAACCGAGACATTAAGCTTGTAAGTCACAGATTTCTTGTTTTATGTATTGAACGGTCGAATCTGTCGTAAAAAATGTTTGTATCTGATTTTGAGAGTCTTCTCCTTATTTACTGAAATTGACTCTTAGGTACGTCTCGGTATTTGTTGGTCGATCCAGCACCAAAAGGTCCAATGCCACTTCTGTTCACTCTCTCAGGGTCCTTGCAAACGTCTGCAAATCTTCCATTATTTAGGTGAATCTTGGCAGACTTGTCCAATTCAAAGTTCATATTGAGATGCTTTCTCTCAGAAGCATAGATCTGTTATGGTCGTTCACATACAATATATTGACGACGTTCTGCTTGCGATAATTAGTTTCACCGTAGAGGTACCCATCAGCATCGCGTAATGCGAGAGATAGTAAGAAGAAAAGGGGCTCATGGGATCAGCCTGGAAAAAGATACTCTTGAAAAAGACGATGTCAATCGTTACACAATGTTCCTCAAAAGAGATAGTGGAATTGGTTTTCCGGAATGGGCATTATTCTACCTATGCATCTCAATAAGTATGGCTAAAGCTTTTAAGCAAACAGATGATAAGACCATAGGGTGTCCACACAGATTCTACCATCAAAAAAATCCTGGCGTTAAGAATAGAGATCCATGAAGTTGTATTCTTCTTTAGATAACATTTGAACATTTATGTTATTCAAACTTCTGTTGAAATTTGGTAGCAATTAATACTTTCGTTATGATGCAACTTCTAGACTGATGTTTCCCTACCAACTTGTTTAACTCATCGCAGTGATTCGAGTGAACTAATGAACCTCAAAGCCATGGCGTGTTGAGATGATCTCGAACATTCGAGGGTTCTCAAGATATTTTTATTTCTAGACTCTATGAGAAGGGAAGCTCATATAAGCAGAAAACGGATTCCCGATTAGATCTATATTAACCAATTGTTGTTATAACTTTAAACCCAACCACCGTTCTCTATCCCCTTTACAGTAGAGACAAAGTGTGAATCAAACATCAATTTGAATGTACCATATACCAGTATATTCTACAGTGTGAATAGTAATAGTTCAATGTAGCTACCACTCACCCCATGAAATGCAAAACAAAAAAAAAACAAAAAAAAATAGCTCGGCCTCCCGTATCCAAAACTCCACAATTATTCGAATCACACTATACTTACCTAATGTAAAAACAATCCTCATTGTACCTGCAAGAAAATTTATTCCTTCGTATCCACTGGGCTGAGCGCACAACTTCGCATTCACAGAGTTTGGCAAACTATGGTTTACATCCTCAAACTCAGCTTGAATCCACTCTGTCATTTCAAAAATGTTATCAACATGAAAAAAATGTTGAAAAATTTATTATTTTTCTAACATTGCATCAAGAGTGATTACTCCCATTGAGTACGATTAATTACAATCTTACAGCGGCCTCGATTCGGTTTTCGAATTACTTCTTCAAGTTAATGCTTACAAAATATTCGCGAAGAAAAAACGATACTTGAAGAGCGAAGGAAGTCAGATATACATTTTTTCTATCATACCTAAATATACATTTATACCGAATGGGATTTCATGAGCGTATGTGTCAGGAGACTTCAAGAATTCGTGTATTCCAACTTTGGAGTGATAAGTGGAAAATCACAATTTATTTCAAAAACGTATTAATTCATTATGTTGAACATTACAATTTGATGCCTTTTCCAACAGGTTTCTGGCATCGTCCATTGACATCATCGTTTCGGTAATATGGCAAGCATTTGAAGCCTAAGCAACACTGACCTCCATACGTCATGTAACAGTCGTCGTATTCGCAGTCCATCTTTACTGCCAGAATTAGTGAAAATAGTACCATAAGTATGGTTGCCATAGATTTTGGAAATAGCATCTTTTTTATCTGGAAAAAATTATAAATACATTTATTTTGTTTCACAATCAAGAACATAATGAGGCACTGACGAGGTTGACGGAATTCTCTTCAAAGGCATGTGATCGTCTTTTCACGTGACCAATTACATTGTTGAGAATCCTTTTTATTCCTGCATCAGGCACTCGACTTAGTTCGCGGCTGATGATAAAACACCAGGATAGAACACCCAAGATGAATTTTTGATAACACATAATAGATGAGATCTACAACCTTCATCCACCTCTGAAAATAGAATAACCTAACACTATAGCTCGATAGAGTAAAAATTATGTATCGAACGCCTCGTTCTCGAAATTTCAAATTGCATTATTCTTTTCATGTGCTAGATGCCACGTTGTACAGAGTATAAGAACTGAAAAAACCTCGTCGCCGACTCCCCATATCACGCGCTCCCACCTCCTATAACTTCATTAGTTCTTTTTGTGCGCTGGTGAGCAGACGTGTCACGTGTGTGTGTATAGAAAGATATGTGTGAGAACATGCCGAAACGGAAGAGAAGCACAGAGGATACTGAAATTGGCGAATGGACGCAGCAATCAAAATATGCCCAGGCAAAACTCGACAAGCTCCTCAATAAGAGAGAGAAGGAGAGCTAGGTAGACGAGGAAAGTGACGTAAGCCAAGGTCGGCTAATTTTGAAGGCGAAACGTAAGAGTGTGCGCCAAGCAGAATCAGATTCTTTGGGAAAAGAAGAATCTAAGGCGACTGGATCGCAAAGTGACGAGGACATCCTACCTCCAGAGTTCACCGTCAGAGAAGACGAGGACGATCCTGGAATAGGAGGTAAGTAACACGTCACCGAAGAAAATCAAAAACTTATAAAAGTAAAAACGCATATTATAATAAAGGAACGCGCTTGCAGCAACTTTTCTCAACGTGTTTTTCCCCAAATTTTAATATTTATTACTCTCGCATGATCGCAGGACACAGGAAAAATAATGCGTAATAGATGTAGGTAACACATGCGCAGAACCTTCTCCTTGTGTTACACTATGAGATAAGTCACGCGTTCGCAGACACTCTCGACGCGCTGACACAATAATATAAAAGTCTGTAATCGAAACTCTACTTCCTTTGAGAAAATCCATGATAAAAGATAGGATAACAGTAAACTCGTATCGAAGCTTAGTTTTGATGATTTTTTACAAATAATGGGCTTGGATCTAGCGACTGCAACGAAATAGATAGAAAACACTCATTCAAGCTGCTGCTTGACTCAGTAAGTAATATATAACTCTGCAATCGCATAAACTTTATCATTCCAATTTTTCACATAATACTAATGCGCAGGGCGTACTACTTGCGGATCTTATGCAATGAAAAACTATATCGAGAACAAGTTTTTTCACTTCAACTTCGACAACAGATATAAGGAAAGTCCTGGGAGCTACAAAGCCAGGGACATTACTTTTCTATGAAAATATAGCTGAAAAAATCAGCGAAACAAAAAACTGGAACAGACTTTTAAGTCCTCAACAAATGTTCGCTCAGAACGGGAGAACGCCTTTAAACTTCAACAGCCTGTGAGGAAACAGACCTTTCCCCAGTCAAGCAGGCCATTATTAAGGTCCACCTCAAAATCAAGGGCGAGGCAGATGGAGGTTCAACAAACCCAATCAACTTCGCCAACCTTACAAAGGCCTGGCACCTCAGCACTAGGGTTATGCACCCCAGCACCAGGGTTATGCACCGCAGCAGAGACCTCCTTTTCAGAACAAAACGAGCAGATAAACGCACATAAGATTGCAAAAAGACTTGCTATGATTTTCAATAATTCGCATACAATTACAGACAACCTGTTTATACTCAATTGTTCAGAGGATTCTAAAATCAAATTTCTGCAAAAAGTCGAACAAAACCTTCCACCGATGCAGCGTGTTTATCTTGTAAAAGATCGTACAAATATTGAACAAGCAATATATGTTTAATTACCTAAGGGCGCCGTAGTAAGGTGTAAATCAATGAATGGCCAATTTCTATCTACATACTTTCTTAGACAAAAAACTGACGGGTCTTTTCGTTTCATCTTAATTTAGTGAAATTGAATTAATTCATAAGAACGGACCATTCAAAAATGGAACGTCTTCGATCCGTGGAAAAAATCATTTCTCCACTAGATTTCATGGCAACGATCGATCTAGAAGATGCCTATTTCCTGATTTCTATCCATGAAAATAACAGAAAATACTTGGGATTTGAATTCCTGAATATTACTCATGAATTCACTTGTTTACCCTTCGGGTTTAATTTCATTCCTTTTATCTGCACAAAAACCTTAAAAGTTATCCTGAATCATTTAAGAGCCCGATGCTTTCTTTCGGTAGTTTATATGGATGATATTCTGTGCGTAGGAAACAGTTTCAGGGAATGTCGAACAAACATAAAGCAAACAATAAAACTATTAACGTTATTGAATTTTCGAGTAAGTGAAAAGAAAATCATTCGCATGCCATCAAGACGATGCAAATACCTAGGCTTCATAATAGGCTTCAAAAACTCCACTATTGAATTAACCAGCGACAAAAAGAATAACATAGAAACATCTCTTGAAACAGAATCAAAGAAAAACCCGTGCAGAATCAGAACATTCGCAAAAGTAATAGGCACATTAATTTCAGCTTGCCTCGCCGTAGAGAGAGCCAAACTAATAGCCTTGTACCGAAGTAAGAAGAATTATGATGCGGCTATGCCTATTCCGTCAATAATAAAACCAGGCATCTTGTGATGGATAAAAGGAATATGCTCAGTGAAGGAGACTATAAAAACCTACAATTTTCAGATGTGCATTTGCTCCGACGCGTCTAATACCAGGTGGGGAGCAACTAACGGGGAAAATGAAACACTTGGATTTCGGACAAATGAACAAGAACATCTACAAATCAACATTGAATAATTACTGGCAGCAAAGCTCGGATTAGAAACCTTAGCACAGGATACTAAAGACTTCGAAATCATTTTAAGGATAGATAACACAACAGCCATAGCATACGTTAACAGGATGGAGGCGTGAAGTACCAAACCTTGAATAGCATAGCAAAAGAAATTTGACAGTGAGCAGAATCGCTTAACATCCCCTCTTGGCTAGCTTTATTCCCTCTTGTGAGAACACCGACGCAGACAGATTGTCAAGATTAAAAAACGACGATACCGAGTGGGAATTAAATAATGGAATATTTAAGATAGTTTGCAGAGAAAATCAACCTTTCTGCTAATACTCAAAATTCAAAATGTAAACAATTCTGTTCATGGCAGCCAGAACCAAGATCAAACCGGGTTCATGCATTTACTTTCCTTCGGAGCCACCTGATATTTTATGCATTTCTACCATTCAGTCAAATTCTAAAAGCTTTGCTCAAAATTAAGGGAGAGAAAGCAGTAGGCATATTCATAGTACCTGACTGGCCTGTATAAGTCTGGTACGCACTTTTTCTTCAACTTATCGTAGGAGATCCTGTTAAATTTGTGCCCGACGATAATATGTTGTCATCTCCTTGTATAAAAAAAAACACCCTCAAGCTCATCATCTGCGTTTAGTGGCAGCCAAAGTATCCGTGAAGATTTTTTGAGTAAGGTCATCCCGATCGAAGCCTTATACAATGTTATGGCTTCACTACTTCCGGCCACGGCAATACAGTATAGTGCTGTTTTAAAAACATGGTGGGAATTTTGCGAAACGAATAATTATGATTTTTACTCTCTGAATACGAATATTGTAATAAAATTCCTCACGTAGCGATTTAACAATGATGCCTCTTACGGCACGCTTAATACATGCTGTAGAGTCGTGACGAGCCTTTTTAGCGCCCGGGGCCAATCTATAATTTTCCGCCCTCCTCCCTGGCCTCAAGTAATTTATTTGTGTATTTTGCGCCCCCGCGTAGTCTGCGCCCGAGGCAGGGGCACCGACGGCACCGCCCTAGTTACGGCTTTGCATGCAGGAGCGCGATTTCACTTATCTTAGGTAATAAAATTGTGAGGACGATAAAGTCTCTGGTTTCTTAGAAGGGTCATTCAGATTGAAACCCACAAAACCAAAATATGTCCAAACGTGGGATGTAAGCATAACCTTGAACTACCTTCGATCCTCAAAGCCTTTGAAAGAGTTAAGTCTTATTGATTTAGGTGAAAAGGCAGTCGCTTGACTAGCTTTCAGCACAGCTCACAGAGCTCAAACGTTTGCGAAAATTACTATAGACAACATTGTGACTATAAGCAGTGGACTAGAAATTAGAGTATCAGATATTATAAGGACCTCGGGCCCGGGCAAATTCCAGCGTTTACTCATGATACCAAAGTTCGAAAATAATAAAAGTTTATGTGCTGCATCGACGATTATTAATTATATCGAAGCCAGGAAAAAATCGCGGGGTAACAACCATAAACTTTTCATATCCTATAAGAAACCTCATGAACATGTGAGCTCGCAAACTTTGAGTAGGAGGATCAAAAATGTGTTAGTGAAGAGTGGCGTCGACACTTAAATTTTCACAGGCCCTCCCGTTAGACACGCAACTAGCTCAGCCACCCATCTAAAAGGCGTAGACTTGAACACGATCAGAAAAGCAGCCGGCTGGTCTGAAGATTCAAAGATATCTGCTAATTTCTACAATCGGCCGACAGATAATAATAGGATAAGCTTCCCAAAGCAATATTTGACGTATAAGCTGGAACATAGGATGGAAAGTACATCTCTATTTTTTGTAATTTTTTGTGTTCGTTTATTTTGTAAAATAAAATCTTAATTCAAGAAAATGTTTGAATTTGGGAAATCTCTAAACATCTTCAATTTTTTATCTCGAGAACGAGGCGTCTGATTGAAAAATCAAACGAACCTACCTGTATGTGAAGTTCGATCGTAATTATATGAAGTGAGCCTCGTTCGAAGAGATTACAAACCCACCCATTGCGCAAAACAATTTACTAATTTTATCCCACAACCCCTGCACAATTTCAAACAATCGCTAAGAAGAATGAAGTTATAGGAGGTGCGAGCGCGTGAGATGGGGAGTCAGCGGCGAGGTTTCTTCAGTTCTTATACTCTGTACAACGTGACATATAGCGGACGACAAGAATACTGTAATTTGAATTCTCAAGAACGAAAATTATTTCATATAATCCCTATAATTCCACCCTACATATTATGAAATTCGTTGCTGATAGCAAATTCATTATCCAAGGGCCCTCACCCAACGAGGATTCGATTTTCAGAGACTTTTAAATAATTACAGAAAACGATTTGAATGAAATGTATAGATCTATCCAAATTTAACTCACTTACTCAACTTTGTTGTATCTTTCGTATGTTTTATGAGTTGGCGTCCTCGCTGATGTTCTAGACTGTACGAATTGGTGACGGTGATGTTTTCTTTAAATACTATGCCGTTATGTAACTTTTCCCACGATTTGTCACAGGAAGACCATGCAACATTCATTGAAACTGTTTTCATCATCAATACAAATTAATCGTTTCCTGAGATAAACGAGAAGAAAATAGACAGTGTTTTATTTATTCTGACGATAAGAGACCGTGCACAGAACTCTAATGCATCAACTTAGAAAGTTGGCCAAGGTACGACTATAGCAGAGATAACGAATGAGGTCATTAACAAGAGTAGTAACCTAGCAACGAGTAGACTTACCTAATTGAACGAGTGAATCATGTGATGAATCAAATAAATGATAATTAAATATTTCAATTCATCAAAAAGATAATCGTGTGAATTTAATATATTTCGATCTCCCATCGGTGTTACTTTTCTTGTTTTGTTCTGCAATTTATATTGAGGAGTCTCATTATATTGAACAATACTTTGATTCTTAGAAGAATAAATGATTCAGAGAGAAGGTTGAAGATAACCGAGACCTAAAATGGTTAACTAACTATCATATTGGCTTTTTGGAACGTCATCAAGCTGATTTTTTTGGCCTTTCCCAAGAAACCAATTTATATGCTTTTTACTTCAATTAAAACCATAATTCTATCTAAGTACATCAACCTAACTCGCCAAAACCTTCTTTATTCTAAACCAGAAACTCGGTCTAGTCTAAATTCTGTGTTGTAGGTTTATTTGCAGTCATCTTTTGAAGCTTTTCGGAATACAGTCGTTACAGAAGTTTCCAAACGACGCTAGACGCTGGTCATGTTCCTACTAGTCTTTTGATTACACTACTTATTTTTAAAATCCGACAAATTTTGTTTGCACTCAGCTTTCTTTACTTCTTCTTGACATCGAAATTCAAAATATTTCTCCAACGATTTACTATTCATTCTCCAATTTTTCACATTCTCATTTGTGAGAGTAGAATGAGATCATCAAAATTTCTGAGGTATGGGTTTTGACGGATCTTCACATTTTGGCACTCACAGAGTCCCAAAATTATGAAATGTTATGGGTGTTTTTCGTCTGTATGTACGTATGTATGTACGTGTATCAAAAAAAAAACTGAACACTTTTCCTTAAGTTGTGAAACTTTGTGTGAAAATTTTCTGTGGATCAAAAAGAGACTCACACATTTCTTCATGATAATATATTCGTTGACAAATGAGGAAGTAGTAAGATCTTTAGGATTTTAAAAATTTCCTGAACAGGGAAAGAAGTATCATTCTGACGGATAAATGAAATTCATGGACGATTCCAGTGGATATCAAATATGTACAGAAATTATCCCCATAATATTTTTCAGTTCAAGAAAGTTCTGAATGTGAAATCTTTCTAAAAATATGAATTTTTCCCAAGATCCTGGATGCCTGGATAAGATACGAAATTAAGAAGTCCTAGAACCTCGTGAATCGAATAAATTACTTAAGCGTCTTTTGAAAAGGCAGTGCAATAATTCATCTTCAAAGCCGCATGTGATTCGAAAACCTTTTTCAGAATAAAATTGAACAATGATTTAAGTCCTGATTGAATCGAAACATTTCGGTGATCATAACTGCAGGTTCAAAGTTGAGAATCGGTGAAAGCTTTAAATAATCTTGCTTCTGCATTCGATTGAACCTTCATAACAATAGTACAAACATCTCCTGAACTATAAAATAACCAGCTCTTAAAATGATGAACATCAAATATTCACTTCCAATCCGAAAGTATAAACCTGTTGGAAAAATTTATTATAAATAACGACATTCTATTAATGAAGAAGTCCACCTTGTCGATCGTTCCAGAGAGATATTGGCGTCTTTATGAAGCAAGGTTCAGAGTAATAAGTCTCGTTAAATGCAAAAATGTAATACGTGCACTAGGATGGTACAAAAGCAATTGATTTGGAACTCCAATGTGCAGAGCGGTCTAATTCGTTCTTTTTTTGACCAAAAACATATTTTTAACGGCATATTAAAATTTTGAGTCAAATTCAAGTGTTTGATTGAATATATATAAATTAAAATTTGGTTTAACAACCACCGCAGGGTCCACCCGGGAGCAACTGTCATTCTGGAAAATGGCACAAGCTCCCAGTCGAACCGCAGTTAAATACACCTATGGCCACGTC
>WSXT02169631.1:0-16776 GCA_011762715.2 Neuroterus valhalla | reverse complement strand
CGATAAACTTTTACGCCTTATTCATAAAACATAAATTCGAATCTAGGATTGTCAGGTTTCATCATGTATTGTTGAATCATCAATACGGAGAAGATCGTAAATTAATTATATCACGATAATAATACCATTTGAGTGAGGGTATATTAATTGATATGAAAGTGCAGGATGCTTCCGCAGGTAGGATGGGATCGTTTTCGTGCGGCAGCAGCGTATAATAATTCATTAGTCCGATGGGTCGAATTGTAAGGGCGTTTAGACGCTCCAGAGTGTGGGTTGAGAAGCTACCAGAAGAGAAGGTAAGAGAAGAGATGAAGAGGGTGGAGAGAAGAGAGAGTTGGCTGAGTTTGGAGCTGAGTAGTGGCAGGTGGGTCTACAAGTGTAGGTTGGTAGTTGCTCGGCTGAGGCAGACAATTAATTTGCGAGTCGAGATTGCGGTCCGTTCGTCTGTCCATCCGCTTAAGATTGATTAAGAGTCCTCCAAAATATGCAGTCTACTGTACGAGAATCCTGACTCTTGCTTGAATTGCGTATGCAGAGTTCTAGAATCAACCCTTCGAAAACGGCTAAAAATAGATAGAGCAATGCAACGACAAAGGTGGACAACCTGAGAAGGCTTCCTGTTCTCTTCCACACTCTCCTTAACACTTCCCGATTCTTCTTCTTTAAGTATTTGAGCGTTCTCGGACTTCTCGGCAGGAGACTGGTGCCCTTCTCAGTATCCAAAGCAATCAATTATCCCTGTTTACGAGTTACGCTCACTTTGAGAAGCATTTTGACTTGATTTAAAAAAAAAAAATAACGAAAAGAAAATTTCAATTCTGATCTAGAAGAACGGGATTGAAAGAATCTCTGTTTGAATTCAGAATTAAAATTTTTTTTCTTTTTTTGAATTCCAGTTTTTCAAAATCTTTAATCGAATCGGCCAAATTCACAATTGATAATCTGGGCGAAATATACTTTTTTCGATCAAATTCCTACAAAAACATCAAGGAATATAAATTTAAGTTTTGCTACAATATAAAATTTGTGCCTGGGAGAATAACTTTTATCAAATCTGTCTGTGATATATGATCTCAACGCCTACAGAAAGTTTGAAACATTCATATTTTCAAAATTTAAACTCTAAGAAGGGTTTTAGGCTTATTGCAAAGATAATAAAATAGGGAATGTTGAAAAACTTTGTTTTGGCAATAAAACTGATCTTTCTCATTTTCATCCATCATTGATTTATTTTCTTCAACTTTATTGTTCAGTGAAATTTATAAACTGTATAAATATTTTCAAATCTTTGTTAAATGATTCACAATCTTCTGAAGTCTTTGCAACATTTTGCATACTTTGGAATATTTTTGAATTTTAGTAGTATTCTTGAAATTTTCGGAATCTTGGCGAAATCTTGTATTCCAGGAATCTCTTGGAATATTTTCGAATCTTCGTGAAAGCTCTGCAATTTTCGTAAATCTTTGTGAAGTCTTTTTGGAAATTTTCGGATTATTCTTTGTAATAAATGTGGAATTTCCTAATCTTCAGAAAATTCTTGAAATTTTTACAAAATGTTCAAAAGTGTTCTGAGATCTGTTGAAATATTTTTGAACCCTTGGGGAATTTCAAGATGAAATCTTTGGAGTATTGTGAGTCTTTTGGAATCTCTTGAAATATTTTCAAATCTCCGTGGAATCCCTCTCACCCTTGTAATCTCTGAAAATTTCAAACCTCCATTTTTACTTATATCTTCTTGTAAACTTGGGAATCTTTCGCTATTTTCTGAAATCTTCTGGAATATTTCAAAATCATACAAAGTTTTCTGATATCCTTGTCAAATTCTCGAAAATCTTCAAAATTACCTAAAATCTCTTGAAATCTCTGAAACATCTGAAATTTTCTGATATATCTAGAATCTTCGTGGGATTTTAGGAAATCTAAAATCTCTGGAATGTCTTGGAATCTTAGAATATCTCAAACTCTCTGGTATCTTTGAAATCTTCGTGAGATTTTGAAATCTTTGGAATCTATGAACCCTTCTCTCAACTTTTAAATCTGTGTGAAATCTTGAGAGTCTTCTGGAATCTTTTGGAACTTTTTCCGAATCTTCGTGGAATTTCCGAAAAAGAATCTTAGAAAATTTTGTAAAATGATTTACAATTTTCCCGAAACTTCAAAACCTTCTGAAACCTTTTGAAATCCTTGTCCAATTTCGGAACCTACAGTTTCTCTGAAATATTTTGAAATATTTTCGTTGATTTGGGATTCTCTCCCTATTTTCTGGAATATTTCGGAATATTTCAGAATCTTTCAAAGTTTTCTGAAAACTTCGAATTTTAGTAGTATTCTTGAAATTTTCGGAATCTTGGCGAAATCTTGTATTTCCGAAATCTTTTGGATTATTTTCGAACCTTTGTGAAAGCTCTGCAATTTTCGTTGATCTTTGTGATGTCTTTTTGGAAATTTTTGGAATATTCTTTGTAATAAATGTGGAATCTCCTAATCTTCAGAAAATTCTTGAAAAATTTACAAAATGTTCAAAAGTGTTCTGAGATCTGCTGAAATATTTTTGAATCCTCGGGGAATTTCAAGATGAAATCTTTGGAGTATTGTGAGTCTTTTGGAATCTCTTGAAATATTTTCAAATCTCCGTTAAATCCCTCTCATCTTTGTAATCTTTTAAGATTTCAAACCTCCATTTTTTTTATATCTTCTTGTAAACTTGGGAATCTTTTGCTATTTTCGGGAATCTTTTGGAATATTTTAATATCATTCAAAGTTTTCTGAAATCCTTGTTGAATTCTCGAGAATCTCCAAAAGTTCCTAAAATCTCTTGAAATCTCTGAAACATCTGAAATTTTCTGATATGTCTGGAATCTTCGTGGAATTTTAGGAAATCTAAAATCTCTGAAATGTCTTGAAATCTTAGAATATCCCAAACTTTCTGGTATCTTTAAAATCTTCATGAAATTTTGAAATCTTCTAAAATCTTTGGAATCTCTGTAACCTTCTCTCACCTTTGAAATCTGTGTGAAATCTTGTAAGTTTCCTGGAATCTTTTGGGATTTTTTCCGAATCTTCGTGGAATTTTCGAAAAAGAATCTTAGAAAATTTTGTAAAATGATTTACAATTTTTAGGAAACATCAAAATCTTCTGAAATCTTTTGAAATCCTTGTCGAATTCCGGAACCTACAATCTCTCAGGAATATTTTGAAATCCTTTCGTTGATTTGGGAATCTTTCCCTATTTTCTGAAATATTTTGGAACATTTCAAAATCTTTCAAAGTTTCCTAAAATTTTTGTGAAATTCTCCAAAATCTTCAAAATTTACAAACATCACTTGAAATCTATAAGGCATCGGAAAATTTCTGGTATATTTGGAATCTTCGTGAAGTTTTTGATCTTCTGAAATCTCTTAAATGTCTTGAAACCTTCAAATATCTCAAACTTCCTGGTATCTTTGAAATCTTCGTGAAATTTCAAAATCTTCTGAAATATTTGGAATCTCTATAATCTTCTCACAGTTTTGAAATCTTTGTTGAATCTTGTGAGTCTTCTGGTATCTTTCTGGATATTTTGAAATCTTCATGGATTCTCCGAAAAAAAAATCTTTAAAAGTTTTGTAAAATATTTTACAATTTTTTGACATCTTCAAAATCTTTTGAAATCTTCTGAAATCTTTGTGAAATTTCGGGACCTCCAATTTCTCTTCAAAATTTTGAAATCTTTCTGCTCATTTGGGAATGTTTCATTTTTTTCCAAAATTTTTTGGAATGTTTAAACATTTTAATTGTTTTCTGTAAGCTTTGCGAAATTCTCCAAAATCTTAAAGATTTCGTATAATCTCTTGAAATCTTTGAGATATCTGAAATTTTATGGTATATTTGGAATCTCTGAGAAATTATTGTACTTCTTAGATCCCTGAAATGTCTTAAAATCTCCAAATATCCAAAACTTTCTGGTATCTTTGAAATCTTCGTGGAATTTCAAAATCTTGTGATATATTTGGAATCTCTGAAAAATCTCTCGGGATATTTTCAAATCTTCATGGATTCTTCGAAAAAGAAAATCTCCAAAAGTTTTATAAAATGATTTACAATTTTTTGACATCTTGAGAATCTTCTAAAATCTTCTGAAATCTTCGTGAAATTTTGGGACCTCCAATTCCTTTTGAAAGTTTTGAAATCTTTTCGCTATTTTGGGAAACTTTCACTATTTTCTAACCTTTTCGAAATGTTTAAAGATTTTTAAGAGTTTTCTGGAATCTTTGTGCAATTCTCCAAAATCTTCCAAATTTCGTATAATCTCTTGGAATCCTTAAGATATCTGAAATTATATGGTATATTTGGAATCTTTGAGAAATTATTGTACTTCCAAGATCCCTGGGATGTCTTAAAATCTCTAAATATCCAAAACTTTCTGGTATCTTTGAAATAGACGTGGAATTTCAAAATCTTCTGAAATCTTTGGAATCTCTAGAAAATCTTTCGGAATATTTTCACATCTTTTGGGATTCTTCGAAAAAAAAAATCTTCAAAAGTTTTGCAAAATAATTCAAAACTTTTTGACATCTTCAAAATCTTCTGAAATCTTTGTGAAATTTTGGGATCTTCAATTTCTCTTAAAAGTTTTGAAATCTTTTCGCTATTTTGGGAATCTTTCACTATTTTCTAAAATCTTTTGGAATTTTAAAAAAATGTTCAAAAGTTTTCTGGAATCTTTGTGAAATTCTCAAAAATCTTCAAAATTTCGCATAATCTCTTGAAATCTTTCAGATATCTGAAATTTTATGGTATATTTGGAATCTTTGAAAAATTATTGTACTTCTTAGATCCCTGGAACGTCTTAAACTCTCCAAATATCCAAAAATTCCAGGTATCTTTGAAATCTTCGTGGAATTTCAAAATCTTCCGAAATCTTCAGAATCTTTAAAAATCTTTCGGAATATTTTCAAATCTTCGGTGATTCTTCGAAAAAAAAATCTTCAAAAGTTTTGTAAAATGATTCACAATTTTTGAACCAACCTCTGCCTTTATCTTTGTTAGCGCATAAGACAGGCAGGGATACGTTTGCTTTCCTTCGAGACTAACCTTCTTGACAGTGTTTCCGCGCGACGCCATATTTATTCATATCATAACACGGAAGATCTTCATTCTTCCTTTTAACCTTGATTCAATTCTTTTATTTATCCCATTCTCGATTTCTAATCAAACTATTTGTGCTTGTCCATACCCTCACTAACTTCCAGATCAGTCCTAAAAAAATCACATGGGAGGAAAGAAACTATCATCAATCATCTTTATCATGGGTATAAATAGTGACCCAGAATATTTTCTGATGCAACCCTTGGAATGGAAATGGATTGGAAGAGGAAGCCAACGTTTCACGAGCCACTCCCATCTTCCCTTATCTCTCTGAATCTCGAATATCATTCAAATCATAGACTCTAAGAGGGCGATCCCAGTGGAGGATAAGCTCGCAGTTCTTTCGCAGTTGACGTTACGATGCAGTAAATTTTTTCCGCCGTCTGACCATATTAGTCAAGCTAAAAAGCACAATAACCACAAAAGCAGGCCCGAAGGGTGTAGATAGCGATGAAGGGAATGCGTGATTAAAATTGGCATTGTTTGCTTGATGAGGATATTTCGAAGGTTAATATTAAATTTTTATGTCTGCACCCCCTCAATTCTAGACGCAGACAAGTTTTACGACTTTTTCAGAAAGCAAAGGCTTTTCTCTGAAATCTTTCGTTCCCCTTTTTAAGGGTGCACCCTCCTGAACACAACCAGTGACCAAGCTCTTTTTACGTCCCTTCACTACCCTGCTTTTTACGTGCTAATTTGTTTAGTGGCCTTGGGAATGACATCTCGTAAAAGGTCGCTTCATGTTTTTTGTTACTCGATCCGAAAGTGTCACTGGCGACAGTGACGCATCATCTACCTTTGTCGCTTTCTCACCCTTTAGCCCGCACAAAAGCTCAAAGCGATTAGCTGTGCACGCTAGTCACGGGAGATATCATTTTTTGTCTCGCTATGGCGTGCGCAAAATTTGAACAAGAAGGAATCGTTGATCCAATTTGTTCAATTCTACAACGTCGGAAACTTCATTTTCGTTCCTGTATTTCAAGTAATTACTTTGCCAGATTGGGTCAATATTACCTGTCATTTTTCAATTTTATATCTCATGCTTTCAGGATGATCTATTCTTATAGAAGAAAGTATTATGAGTTTGAATTGTCTACAAAACTACGAATTTTTCCACCGACGGCAGTAGCTGCATGTTGATTCTCGACCGGCGCGGTTAGCGCTCGGGTGGATGACTGTTAGGGAGCAACGACGCCGAGGATCGGTGTAGGCATTCGATGGTATCGAATTCCTACATCTAAACCCACCTGTCCATAATCCACTGCCCTCGGGAGTTTTGGTTTTCTGCAGTTTTCCTCTCCTCTGAACAAATGTTTAGGCGGAAGCGAGCGTTTTGAATTAAAATCCGGCTGCAGACGGTAGGGGTTTCAGAGATAAAAAATTCCACCGGATCGAGTTCCTCAGGTATTGCTTGGAGACTTATGGAAGTTAGGGTTGTTGAGGATTTCGGGAAGGGTTAACCTGAAAAATAACATTTCAGGTTTTGTTGTTCCATACATGCTCTCCATGATAGGTGTGATGAGCCAGTGATTGGAATTTGCAGCAGCTGCCTTCAAAATTTCAGAATCACTAGTAATTTTGAATCCAAATCCAAACCCTCTTACCCGGAAGAGCGGAAGACATACAACATAGGACAGATAACATTTTACGCCAAGCCCGATTGCCCTTCTTGGACATAACACTTAAAAAAATAAAACAAGAGTCAATGATAACTTCTGGACTAGAAAAACATTTTTACTACTAGCTCCGAAAATCAATAGTTTATTTTTCGACGTGACGTTTCGAAAATGGAACCAATCCCCTCATCAGACTTAAACTAAAGAATATTTATGTTATCACCAGGAATCAAAATAAAATAAAACCTATCGATAACATCATAAAAATTTGTAAATGCTCACCATTAAAGACACTACGAAAATGATGGATTTTTTGTTGTAATATTTGCCCCATCTCATCTTTAGACCAAAATGAAGTATCGTATACTCATCTTTGTTCCAAATATTGCGTTGTTGTTTGTTTTTGTTTGAATTAAAAATCAAGTTATACTTGCGCCTGAAAATCGGCCCCGCCGTACACGCTGAATCGCGGTCATTGGCGTGCACTGCCATGCCGGCCTCGAATAGCCTGGAAAAACGCGACGGGTAAAATTTATGCGTGCCAGCCTCCCAGGTCTGGGGATTTTTCTCCAGATCTGAATAGACTCCAGAATCTGCGCTAAAACGACAAATTTTTCAGAAAAAAGACGACCTTTGAAACTAAAAATTGAAATTGACATTTCATCCAACGCAGCATCCTAATTTCAAATAGAAAACAGTTTAATTAAACTATAGAGAGATGAATCGTCCGAGAAAAATGTAATTCTCGTTATTTCGAACAACAGTTGGGTTGATTATACTTGAATTTTATTGCAAGTTCTTCTCTCGTTTTGTACAAAATGAATCCTCTCAATCAAAATTGTAAATACTTGGACAGAAGTTGGATTACTCAATTGCTGGAAGATCTTATCTTGTTGAAGATGCGACTCTTTCGCACAAAAACCATCCATCTTAGTTCGAAAATTAGTTTTCTTTTTAAATTCAAAAGTTTGGTTAAAAATTATTCTTTTTGGTAAAGGGTTCAAGTATAATGTTGAAAATGTACCTTGCCTCATAGAATTGTACTGTGTTTGATTCGATATCAAAACAGTTTTTGGTTTGAAATAACAAAAATTACATTTTTCCTAGATGACTCATCTCTCTATAGTTTATTTAAACTGTTTTCATTTTAAATTGGGATGTCGCGTCGAATTAAATGTCAATTTTAATTTCTCTCGCTGAGAATAATTAATCTATGTTGGTTCTGAATTTAACTGTTTTGTTAAAAATTCAGTAATCTCGTAAAAAATGTAACTATTCAATACAAAATAGACTAAAAATTCAAAGGAATTCTAGAAAATTATCTTTTATGACTTCCAAGTTCAACCATTTGGTTGAAAATGCGACTTTCCTTTTCATATTCGCCCATTCAGTTGAAAATTCAACTGTTTGGTTCATGATTCTTGAAAATTCGTGTTCTTCGTTTCAAAGGTCGTCCTTTTGTCTTAAACATTTGTCGTTTCAGCATAGAAACATGAATATTATCTCTTTTGACAATGAATAATCTCATTTTTGTTGGGAATTCAACTATTTCTTGGTGAATGTAATATATTTTGACTTCCTATTCAAAGAGTTTCATACTGATTCCAATTGTGAATCATTAATTTCATTTTCAAAAATCTATACGCATATTTTCGTGGAAAATCACTCCATTCCCATGTTTTATTTCTGACGTTTATTTTTTAAGTTCAAGGTACCCGTCGCGTTTGTCCAGGCTACTCGAGGCCGGCATGGCAGTTTACGCCAATGACCGCTATTCAGCCTGTATGGTGGGGCCGATTTTCAGGCGCAAGAATGACTTGATTTCCAATGCAAACGAAAACTAACAAGAACACGATATTCGGAATAAAGAAGAGTGTAAGACGCTTTATTTGGGTCTGAAGATGAGATGGGACAAATATTACGACAGTTCATCAGTCTAAGAGAATTATGGCTTTAACGAAAGCCTATTTTCGACGAAGCAGCGTAAAGTCTTGAAGAGGTGAGATTACGAGGTATCAAGTTCCAAATATTTCGGAAGGTTTTTTGTTCTGACTATTGCTCGCGTAGAATCTTTATTAAGTTGTCTACATGCATCATCAGTTAGGAGGTCTTTAATTTTGTTCTTATAGTCTTCTCTATCTCTTATCACTGTCGGGTTTCCTTCATTTGCGAGGAATATTATAATGTCTTTATAAAAATAAGAAAACTTTGAAGCTCATCACCTAGTATTTTTTGTAATGATAATTGATTTACGAGACTGTCTTAAAATAATAACTCAAAGCTCTAGGTATCAGGAAGCCGTTTTATGACTGCGAACCATTAGTATCTTGTTAGCTTTCTACGGTATTTTTCCAACGCAATTTTCTGAAAGAGTAATTTTTCTCCTCTTGGGATTTTACGAGCAGCTGTTATACGCACAGCGTCGCTTGTCGTACGGCGCATCGTATATCTATCTCTAAGATTGTGAACTAACAGCCTTTAAAAACATTATTTTCCTTCTTTTCAATCTTTCAGTAATTCTTTTTCAAACTAAAAGATAAAGAAGAAAATGTAGAAGAAATTTTATTAGACCTATTGTGGCCTGAAAAATGACATTACTTCCGCGCGAGCATTAGAGATTTCCGGAAGAGCGCTTCACACCTTAAAAGATCCGGCCATTATCGTTTTTCTTGCAAATGACTTTCCGTCGGCGTCTTATCCGATAAACGTTTTTGACCAGGAGTTATGTCGCGACTATAACCGACTGACATCAGTGATTGATATCTGCGCATCCGCAAGTGATAAAAACGTCCCACACATATACACATACAAAATCTGCGAAAGCTTCTACTTAGCCTTTCACGTGTGAGCCTATATGTTCACGTGATTGTGATAAATTGCATTTTGATGGTTCAATAAATCCAGAGCTTCTGCATGACGTTGCAATTTTCGAAGGTGAAAAACTATATCACTGATTTGTGTTGTTCGATTGGAAATTGATATTGAAGAAGCAAAAGTTTAGTAAGGATTTCTATCGATGATAATTGTTCAATTGGGTAGGAGAGCTCCAATACCAGAAGATCGAACCATAAAAGTTTTACACATTAGTGAACACCATTGATTCTTGCGTTTGACACGACTCAGTCGCGTTTGGCGTGAAAAAAGCATCCAGACACCACTGCACGCTGCGTACAAACCACTTATTAGTGTCCACGCACGATCCATTAGTGTTCACGCAGTGGCTAGTGATGTCTTACGCAATTAGGATAAAAACACGACTGAGTCGTTCGTGCGCGTCGCTGGCCATAGTCCACGCATCAATAGTTAGTGCGTGCGCGGCACTCGCCGATGTGCGAATCTTTTAAAGAATCGCATCGACCCGCATGAAGTTTCTTGCCGTGAAGTCTAATGAGCATCGGCTGTCACATTGGCAATTTGCAGCAAAACAATAAAGAATCGCGCAGATGCTCATGAGACTTCAGGACAAGAAACTTCATGCGGGTCGGCGCGATTCTTTAAAAGATTCGCACATCGGTGAGTGCCGCGCACGCACTAACTATTGGTTCGTGGACAATGGCCAGTGACGCGCACAAACGACTCAGTCATGTTTTCATTATTGTTGCGTAAGGTATCACTGGCCGCTGCGTCAACATTAATAAATCATGCTTACGCGGCCTTCAGTGGTGTTTCGCGATTTTTACTTCAGCAAACATCAACCATTGATGTTTGGGTTTCTCAGTGTAGAGTTCCCATTTTACTTGCAAATGGAACTGTACTCGTTCGAATGCGGCAGCTTACTTATACCCCTTCTGAACCAACATGGCTCTTGATTCTCCAATCTTCCACGGTGTTCTAAAGGGAGCCTAGTCTAGGAAGTCACTAGCCTTGTCAAGAAACGGCAGTTACTAAGCTAGCAACTATGGGTAATCTCAGCCTAGAAGGAACCTGAATGTGACTGTTCGTGCTCCATCTAGTCTTCACCAAAAAAGTTTCTCTTGACATATCAATAATCAGTTATTATATCAAGAACTTACTCACTTGACTCTGGTCAAGTCTCCATCAGTAGAGCTTCTCTGGATCTTTGTATGATAAGTGAATACGCAAGAGCCTAACAAACTTGGCCTCATGTCCAGCTTTCGCCGATGAAACTCCTCTCAACTCACTTGTAACTTCTTACCATTCATGAGTTGAATCGACTCTGCACAGTACATGGTCTCGAATTTCACCAAAGAACTTCTGTACACACGACCTTGACAAGAGGTCGTGCCAGAGTTCGCTTTACTTAGCCAAGCTTATATCTCGTGACTCTAGATGTTCTGAGGACATCATCAGTTGTCCTAGGATACTTGATCTAGATAGACCTTTGGGATACTTTTGGATTTCAATCTCTATACCATTTTTTAATCCCGTTTTATTAATACGGATGCAGCCAGTTCAACTGCTACATCCGTGAGCCTGACAAAATCAGTGGTGCTAGCGGTTGAACAAGATCGTGGCAAATTGTTCCTTTTCGATCCACCTGGGCTGCAGCGAGACTTTTAAGGACTCTCACTTCTTATCGAATCTCTTGAATCATGATGAGATCTCCAGGAGTACCTTCTTGCAGACGAGTTTTGGTCTCTTGATCTTCTCCTGTATTCTCTTCTCTCTTGCACCCTATTACCATGTTCAGGAGATCTTAATCCTTCCATTTTTTTATATAATCCTTCACAGGTAGCACTGTTACTGCACCCGCACTGTTCGTACTTTGCCCGACCTTGGTGTTAACACCTTTTTGTTAAATGTCAATCAAGCTACTCATATTTCTGAGTAGGATGATCCTTTTCCCAGCATTGAAGATAAATGGTAAACATCAAGTCCAATTTAGGCTGAGCCAAATCCAAATTCTGTTGGATTGCAATCTCTTTAGCATTAGTAAGCTCCTCAGCGTCCACACAAGTATCATCTTCAATAATGCAGGTGCAGCAGACGAGTTAGGGTCTCTTGATCTTTCCCTGTCCTCCCTTTGCTCTTACATCCTATTAGCATCTCCAGGAGATCTACTTCTTTTCATTTAATTGATTTAATCCTTCACTGGTAGCACTAGCACTGCATTAGCACTGTTCGTAATTTGTCTGAACTTTGTGCCAACAAGTTTCCGTTAAATGCAACCAAGCTATTTATACCTCCCCGTAGGATGATCCTTCTTCCAGCATTGAAAGTAATTGGGCAACATCAAGTCGAATATAGGCTGAGCCAAATCCAACTTCCGTTGGATTGCAATCTCTTTAGCATATGTGAACTCCTCAGCGTCCACATAAGTCTTTACTTAAGTAATGCAGATGCAGCCAGTTTAGCCAATACATCTGCGAGCTCAAAAAAAATCAGGGTTGCTAACGGTTAAACGAGATTCTGAAAAATTGTTCTTATCGATTCTCCTGGGCTTCAGTGTGACTTTTTAAGCCTCTGACTTCTTGACCAATCTCTTGAATCGTGACGAGATCTCCTGTAAAACCTTCTTGCAGACGAGTTACGATCTCTTGATTTTTCGCTGTCTTCCCTTCTCTCTTGCATCCCATTGACATCTTCAGGAGATCTACTTCTCATTTCATTGATATCATCATTCACTAGAAGCACTGATACTACACCAGCACTGTTTGTAATTTGCCTGACCTTTGTGTTAACACCTTTCCGTTAAATGTCAACCAAGCTATTCATACCTCCAAGTAGGATGATCTTTTTTCCAGCATTGAAAGTAATTAGGTGTCATCAAGTCGAATCCAGGACGAGCCCAATCGAGACCAAGGCAAAATATTTCTTTTTGGAGCTCACCGGAGCATCGAATCAAGTATTTTCACTTTGTATTTCTGCCAAAAGAAAAAATAGATCAAAAAGAAAGCAAGGGAATACATCGTTATTCGAGTCAGCGCAAAGAGACAATAAAACGAAAGGAAGTGGCGAGCTTGAGTTAGTATAATGAATTGATCGAAGGTAAGGCGTCGAGGCATGCGGGCAAAACTTCGGCTCTATTAGCTGAGAGATGCATGATTCCTCTCTTTCATGAGAAGACACCCTCACTTGGTATCCTCACCTCTACATACATCTTTTGACAAGGATAAGAGTCATTCTTTAGGGATATGGCTGGGAACGACCCTGCCTTCGGTATTCCAGTCATACAGGCTTATTCACCTTGGAATTCTGCAAATTCCAAACGAGCAGATCGCTAATATAAGGCGTGAAGGTCTTTACGTAAATCGGAGCCTTTCCTTTTTTAGAACAAGAGATCGCTTAGGTTAGTTGAATCTAAATTTCCTCGGATCCTTCCGAATGGTCTTGAATAAGTATTAATAGAGTATTCCAGATTTGTTTTCCAGAAATATTTCTTCGGAATTCATACTCGATTTTCATTCATTCACAGGGAGAAATTTGGTTTATTTCCTAAATTTTCTGAATTTGACATGAATCCTGTGAATCAGTCTCTTTTGATAGATTGGCCATTTGTTTATTTTAAAGTTGCAATTATTATTCCATACTTTTTCAAAGAAAAAAAGGCTGTTGCAGAGCCCTTCTTATATACATTTTCTTGTGATTTACACCTTTATGTCTTCCAGAATAGAATTTTAATATCTTTCCATAGTCTCCGTTAATTGCTCGGTCAAAATTGGTAGGAGGTAATTGCTCTAGTATAAAATTAGGAAGATTTCTGACATCGAGACAGAACAAATTAAGAAACTTCAGTGAGGAGGACGTGGAAAACTTATGGAAAACGGTGGCTGACTCCTCGGTACGAGAGTTCAGAAGGAGGCTTGATAACGATTTCAGCTGGAGTGTATTCGCACTTTTTTTTCTTCTCCTTTCTTATTCCTTTTTTTTCCTCTCTAATTTTTCTTGCCGCTTTCATCCTTCCTATCGTCTCCTCTCCGAATCCCGTCATTCCTAAGTTAATTTCGAAAATTTCTCATGCAACGCTACATTAAAACGAACCAGAGCGACATATGTCCTGACCCGATTCAATAAGTGAAGCCTCTTGTTTCAACTTTCATATCATTAACAAGAAAGTTTATACTTCCTGCTTTACCCCTGATTTTGTAGTGGGACAAATCCTGGAATCTCCAACTAGAAAGGACGACATTGGATTTCAATAAACATCAAAACGATAATAGGCCATTCAGCAGGGCTGAGTTACAGGAAAATTCAACATTATATGCAATTTCTTAAAACTTTGCAGTTACATAAAACGTACTTCCTTAAGGGGACCTTCCACCAGATTTTTTTCAAAAAATCGATATTTTTTCACTATTTATCATAGATACATGTGTGGAGAATATTCGTGCGAGATGATTTTTCGATTTGAAAAATATTTTTGGAGTTGGAGCGTTTCGAACGCACTTGTGTTTCGCGCGCTCGAGGACGCTCAGGCGCTACCTCACTGAGCGCCCTCCATATTGGCTCCGCCATTTTGAATTTTTTTCATTTGACTTCGTGGTTAGCGACATCCAAAACGCCCGACTATAAATTTTGGTTGTGATATCGAAAAAAAAAAAAACAAAGTTGTGCAAGCTCAAACTTTCTCAAAACTTTGAACGCGTTTATCTCAAAACCAAATTTTGCGTTCGTTATTCAATCCCGAAACTCGTAAATTTCATCCGATTTACCTAATTCCAATTGTCCATAAAAGGAAATACTTTTTTGTGTGTCTGCTACATACATTCAACAAGAAAAATTGTTTATTAATAATTTTTGAACGAGGTCACAGTTTGAAAAAATGGTAAAATTTGACTTTTTTTTAAGTGTTGATAATTTTCATTTTTTTCGGTCCAAATTTGATGAATTTAGGTAACAGACACAGGAAATCATATGAATTTTTATTATATGTCTTATAAATTGATTTCGGACCACTACAAAAAGCGGAAACCTTGAATAACAGCTGCGAACGCGATTAAGTAGAGCCGCTATATTGAAGCCGACATTCTGAATTTTCAACAACAAAAAATTTCATATTATTCTGTAACGATTGACAAGTAAATGTATCTTTAACTTGAGTTTCTATGTCTTTTCATTTTCCTACAATTAATTGTTAAACTTTGCAACCGTTGCAATTTTGCAACCAATTCGGAAGTGCGGAACATGTTTATTCATGAATTAATTAAAGTCTCGTTAATAACTTTTGGGGAAAAATTAAAATAAAGTTGCAAATTCGCATAATGATTGAAAATTAAACTATTTATTAGAAAATTTGTTTCCATTTCAGACTTGCAATTAATGTTTTCAAATAATGATTTTTTCCATAGTCGAAAATGGTCCATAGTTTTCCAGTTGTAATTTCCATCTTCTGGTGGAAATGAATATTTTTTGGGCTTGAGACGATCTCAGGGTACCGTGGACTAGCTGGAGGCTCATCTGACCTTTTCTATTGTGTGATGCCCGGCTCGAGCTCGTTGCGACTCGGAATGGGACTGTGCTCAACCTGCGGCTCCCCTATATACGGTCGATGAGAGCAACTCGAACGACTGATGCCTGGTACATTTCTCAGCGAGAGGTAATGAAAAATATGAATTCTTTAATTCTATAGTAAAAACTTCAAATATATCATATTCGACATCTACTCTTTCTAGCGATTCGGCAGCTAAATTTTCATTTACTTGGTACGTTAAAAGTGAGCAATTTAGCATTATTTTAATTTTCTTCCAATCGTTGAAACAAATACTATTTATTTAAACAGTTATTTTCCCAAAGAAATTTTAATTCGTATTCTCTAGATTAAACATAATATTGAATGATTTCGAGGAGAAGTTAATCCTGTTGAGAACGTCATGTCATTGTTTGAACAATTTTTATTTTTCCAAGACTTTTTTTATTATAAATGCAGATCGGTGATATGAAATATCGAACATATAATTATATTCGTACAGACATATTGATGTGAGCCTAATGTCTATATAAGTTTCAAATCCTCTTATTTAATTTATTCTCAATCCATTTCATATTCAGTCTTATTACAACGCTGATCGCCAAATATTATTTTTGTCTAAAGACAATGTTTTTTTCTTGTTATCTGGATAATGTTTTCTATCATATTTTACTACTTGTAGAACTTATAATTGTGTTATAAAGTATCGTATAAAGCTAAACGGAAATAGGCAAGATGTTAATAATAATGCTAATGTCAATATTTATTACGAGCATGAACATGTAAAAAAGCAGTCCCTTTAAGCTTAAATCATAATTTACATCAGCGAACTTCCATGATTCATTCAATAGTGCACAGGAGAAGATGGAAACCATCCATATTCATTCTGACGGGAATTTAAAAAGAAGCTAATTTTATAAACAATGACCTAAATCTTTTCGAAAAATTTACTACTCGTCGGAATCATTTAATATTGTGTTCGATTCGGAAAGTAAATTTGAACAATATTCTCGGAAACATAATAATTGTGTGAACAAATAATATTTATTTGAACAATTAGAAAAAGGTTAATATGTTTCTTCTATGCACTTTACACTCAGAAAAAGAATTATATGCGTTCTATTTCATTCAATTTTTTTGGAGCCATCGGGAAAAAGCTGCTCGAGCAGATGGAAATTGTTCAAGGAAATGGAAGAATATATTTTAATTAGAAGAAATGTATCAAAATTATATTATGATTTAAGTTTGAAAAGAATGCTTTTTTACATGTTTATGCTCGTGATAAATATTGACATCAACATTAATATTAACATTTTGCTGATTTCCGTTCAGCTTTATACTGTATTATGTAACACAATTCCAGCCACTACAAGTCGTAAAATATGATGGGAAACATTATCCAGATAACAAGAAAAAAGTCTCACATCAATATGTCTGTACGAATATAATTATATGTTCGATATTTCATATCAACGATCTGCATTTATAATAAAAAAATTATTGGACAAATAAAAATTGTTCAAACAATGACATGACATTCTCAACAGAATTCACTTCTCTTCGAAATCATTCAATATTATGTTTAATCCAGAGAATACAAATTAAAATATCTTTGGGAAAATAACTGTTGGAATAAATAGTATTTGTTTCGACGATTGGAAGAAA
>WSXT02169630.1:0-39789 GCA_011762715.2 Neuroterus valhalla | reverse complement strand
AAGTACGCGTTAGATATCCGAAAGTGTGTGCGTGAACAAGTTCAGTTCGCATAATTTCTGATTTCTGATTCGTTTGCGTTTCCAGTAGGTTGTGAGGGACTGGTGCAGTTTAACACTTTAGCGATATACAAAAATTGGAAAAAAATATCTTTTCCCAGAATGCTCGATTATGGAACAGTACCAAAGGGATTGAGATATTTAAATTCTGTAGAACTGTCTCGTATTGTTGTAGAATTCTCTGGAAGTCTGTGCAGTTCTCTTGAACTCTGTAGTAGGTTCGTGGATACTGTTGAATTCTGTAGTATCTAAGGAATCCCCGTAAACTTATGTGTAACTTTCTAGAAATCTGTGAAATATACGTGTATTCTTCTAGAATTCTGTAGAAATATGTGAAACTGTGAAATACTCGTCAGTTCCCTAGAATTGTCTATGGATGTATGTGATTCTCCTAAATCCTGTGGAAGACTCGTGAATACTTTAAAATCCTCTATAAGTCCCTTCAGTTTCAGCGAATTTTCCGAATGTATGTGAAAAATAATATAAGAAACTTGTGCGGAATACTTCAGTTTCCTGGATAATGTTGCGAGCATTTTATAGAAGTTCCCAGAAAAAGATAGACTTGTACTAAAAACTGTTCAATCTCATAGTATTCACAGCTTCCTTGAGAATTCTGAAGGATTCTACAAATTTCAACTAAATTCGCCAAGAACACACGAAAATTCCAAAAGAACGCAAGGTAATTCTACAGATTTTAAGAAGATTTCCGGAATCGCAGTTAATTTCGCATATTTCTGAAGGATTCTAGAAGGACTTTAGAGAACTCTGCAAAATTGGAGGGGCCTCTACACCATTCAAAATTCCGCTACAGAACGAAAGAGGATTTCACAGGTTTCAATAGGATCCTCAAGAATTAGAGAGATTTTCTCCGTAATCTTACAATATTTACGAGTCTTCAACAGGGCTTTTGAGAATTTCAGGAAAATTTAAAAGAAGTTTACATATTTCTAAACGATTATAAAAGAGCACAAGGAAATACCACAGATTTTTAGAAAACTCTCTGTATCTGGAGAGATTCTTACAGAATTCAAATCATTCACGAGTTTCCTACAAACATCAAGAGGGTTTTACAGATTTCAAGCAGATTCTCCAGAATTTGAGAGATTGACAGTGAGTGTCAACCGGGTTCACGGGAATCCCACAGATTTTCAGGAAATTCTCTGAAACCGAAGCGTCTTCCACAGATTTCAAAAGTATTTACGAGTCTTCTACTGGATTCAAGAGAATTCCATACATTCCTAGAGGATTTTAGAGAATTCACGAGTATCTCACAAATGTCTAGAGAATTCTACAGGAATTTCAGGAACTTCGCAGACTCTTTGAGACTTCCAAAAGATTACATCAGAATTCCACGGGTTCCACAGATACTACAAAATTCAACAGTATTTACGAACCTCTAACAGAGTTTGAGGAAATTTCCCAGATTTAAGAGAATTTCACGAAAATTAAAAATAATCCTACATATTTTGGAATAACTTTAAAAATTTGAGAAACTTCCAGTGAATTCAATAGTTTTCACAATCCTTCCTACAGGATTCGAGAGAATTTTACAGATTTCTAGGGGACTCTAGAAATTCGACGAGTATTTTGCATATTTCTCAAGATTTCTACAAGGATTCCCGAGAACTTCACAGATTTCTAGAGATTTCAACGGGAGTTAAGGGGAAATTCAAAAGTATTCACAAGTCTTCTACATAATTTAAGAGAATTCCATAGATTTCTGAAGGATTCTACGAGAATTCACGGAAATTCCACAGATTTTCAGAGACTTCCGAAAGATTGTCTCGAAATTCCACAGATTCTACAAAATTCAACAGTACTCACAAGCCTCTTACAGAGGTAAATAGAATTTACGAATCTTCTACTGGGTTCAAGAGGATTCCATAGAATTCTGGGACATTTACGAGCATTTGACATATTTATGAAGAATCCTACAAGAATTCATAAGAATTTCACAGATTTCTAGAGAGTTCCACATGAGCTAACGGGGATCCTACAAAATTCAACAGTATTCACGAGCCTTTTACAGATTTCGAAAAAATTCCACAGATTTCTAGAGAAATTCTTAAGAATTCAAAATAATTTTACAGATTTTTGAAGAACTTCCAGAATTGGAGAGACTTTCACAGAATTCGGCAGCATTTACGAGCCTCTTACGGAATTGGAGAGAATGTCACAGATTTCCAGAGAATTCTACAAGAATCCAAGACAGTTCTACAGAATTTAAATATCTCATCTCCTTTTGTACACTACTGTTACATAATCGAGCGTTCTGGGAAAAGATATTTCTTCCTTTTTTGTATATCACTAGAGTGTGAAACTGTACCAGTCACTCACAACCTATCGCGAAATGAGTGGAGAAGGAGCGTTTCTTTACAAACCCGCGGATCAGGCAGCTGAAACCCTTGGCCTGAACCTTAACATCAGGAGTGAGGGCAGTGCATTACCCCATGAAGATGCCTCAATTCTAAAGCACAGGTGAAAAAAGCGGAGGCCAATTACTTCCTTAAACATGAAGATAAGAAGATGCACGGAAACTTTCACAGAATTGTAAAAGATTAATACTTGTCACATGAGCCAACGTTTGCTTCCCTCAAATCACTTTGACTCAATTCAGGGACGGGAAGTTTCATTTTCACGTGTCCGGACGGTCTTATTTCCGCCTTGGCATACCGTAGCAGCATTTTACGTCAAGAGATCTCCAGCGGTAGGTGCAGAGCCTGTTTCAAACTACCTGAGCACCTATGGCATATACCATCGAATTGCCCAATGCATGCAGGAACGGCGTATCTGTTCAGACACAATGCTGCCTCAAGAGTGCTTTACCACCATCTTTGTCGCTCTTATGGCGTTGGCCGCTACTCTGCCCTGTCGAACGCTCCAAGGGGAATAGAGTCTATGGTTGAGGAGCAGGAGTGCCGAATCTACTGGAACTACAATACTCTACTGGAATCTACAATTTCTCGACAATAGTCCCCATCCAATATATAAGACTCGACAACGTCCTCCTTGACAAACGTGTAGGAACTATTTTTGTAATAGGATTCTCGGCCCTGGCTGGCTACAGCATCAAAGGCAAGGAAATAAAGAGAAAGGAAAGGTACAGATATCTCGAAGAGCACCTACAGCGATCTCATCAAGGGTATTCGGTTAAAATATTCGTTTACATCATCGGTGGTTTTTAAGGTGCGACGCCTTTACTGGTTAGTAACCTTAACGCTATTCCCGTGTGCCAGAAATATGTCGTGGCGCTTGCCGGATGGATGCAGAGAGCAGTCATACTTGGGTCGCTTCGTTTCCTTAAGACGCATAAGGGTTTCGCCGGCCCTTCATTGTGATTTCGTCGTTCATAGAGTCACTCATCTCACGGTCGTGAGGCGTGGCCATTGGTGTAGTAATTAACGGTTATACTGGTAACTTGTGCCATTTTCCTGAATGACAGTTGATTCCAGGAGGACCCTGCGGTGGTTGTTAAACTGATGTTTCATCCATTCATATTACCAATTCACCTCAATTCGATTCATCAAACTGATGTGCTCATCCCAATTCGAACAGTTACTTGGAAGTAGTTTCTAGTTGGGAATCATTCTCACGGAGTTTTTTTCTGGTTCTCATAAATTTGTTCACCTTAGACCCAGAATGGAAGTGGTGCATATGTTGCATGTGTCTCAAAAGAAATCCTGATTATTCAAGAATAAAAAAAGGGGATTGAATAGATCATACTGTTTGAGAAAAATGTAATAACTCCAAAAACTTCGTAAGCTGCAGTTAGAAAGTTTAAAATCAATATGTATTTTATATTACTTTTATACGCACATCTGCATGTATACTGCTTGATATTTTCTTGAGTGATTTGGAATTGATCTCTTTTAGGTTGAATCAATACCTTGCTCTTCTGCCGGCTCTGTCAGAAACTTGCAAACATTGATACCCTAGTAATGAAAACTCTTCGTTACTAAAGTACACTGCAACCTCAATCTCATCTCGGTTTCGGGCTTGGGTATCGACGGCCATGTTACTGTATGGAAAGTAACTAGTTAATGGAAAATTCTCTAAATGATTGACTTTGGAATGTATGTTAGGTACGCGCATGCCACAATGCTATTCACATATTGAACGACAAATTTATCTCGACAAAAAAGTTTGAGGATGCCCTATTTGTTTCTTCAAATTATTTATGATGAAGCTACATATTTGAAGTCGACAAAATTATGTAGGTTAGTGAATATGAAAAGCTACTTTGGTACTTTGTGAATGGAAAAAAATATTTCTTCCTGAGAAAAGTATGAAAATACTTAGGAATTCTCTGAATGAAAAACGAAAGAAAATAACATCTTCCATTGACAGATGGACAGCAGCCTCATTCCGAACATCATATCGCCTCCATGAGCATCGAGCTCGAGCTTATGGTGTACCTATCACGAAACAACAGGAAATGTCGGCGAAGGAGCCAGGTGTCCGATTCCCTAAAATGTATTAGGAAATCAGTCACTGTTTCGAAATTTTCATTATACTCAATCGGATCTTCTAAAAATCACCTATAATAATAATAAAAAATTATGGAAGGCGAGCTTGATACTGCACCATGCACTTATTATTGTGCCTACTAGAAAATCATCACAGGAAAGTTTGAAGCAATGAGCCATGCTCCTCTCATAAAATTACACAATTGAATTACGAAAATGCGTCTGTGATTGATGATATAAAACGGGACTGTCCCATGTGGTAGTTTGAGAATAAAATTCTCAACAGTAAATGCCTTCGACATATTAGGCTTTTACGATCTCAAGCCTGAGAAAAGAATTGATTTACTCATTTCTTTATGATATTCATTAGAAAACCTAAATTCTTATTCTTCTTTCACAAGCCTTGCCTAATTCGTTTTGGGATATCCACAGCAAAAACAGTACAGTTTACGCTTCCAGAAGAGGGAAATTAAATTCCAAGTTTTCTACAACAACCCTTGCCTCAAATGTTCTAAAATGTAAATGGCAGAAACGGTCAGCATCCTTCGTTTTACATAAGAATTCTAGCATCTATGGGCGTGGAAGCATTGCCATGGGTAGTTTTCAAAACATTTTTCGACTTGTACAGTAAAAAAAAAAGTGGATTTTCAAGTTTCTCTCACAAGAAAGAAAATTTTCTTTCCGCTTGACATGTTCAAAAATGTCCACTACAAAGACGATGCGATTCTTTCATTGAACATGAGAATTGACCATTTGTACTGAGGTAGTTCAGAATATTTGCAATATTGAAAATAAAAGTATAAACTTAATATGTACAGGAGCGAGATAAGTTCGGGATAGAAGATAAACATTGACGCGGCGACACCAAACAAATATATATAGATGCACATTTCCGTAACTGAAGAGTAGATATAGTAATGGTGCAATGATTACGTAAAGTCGATGTGAATGAAATAAAATTGATAAGTGCGGGCGCAACGATTCTACGCGAATTCATAAGGATAGCTAGTATAAGCGTAAGGGTACTTCTTCTTTTGTTGTCTGATCAAAAACAAATTAATAGTATGAAAACTGTAAAAAGAACGCTACTTGGAGTACAACTTTTTTTAATTATCCTAGTCTGTATTGGCAACTCGGTTCTGCCGAGAACCAATACAGCGACGATCAACCTCAATCAAAAACAAGAGAGGACCTAGTCTGCATTGGCAACTCGGCTAGTCCGAGAACTAATGCAGCGAGGACCTGCGTAAATCAGCTGATAAACCTTAAGTTGACTCCAAGGAAGCGGTACTTTTGAAGAACTTGCGATTAAAACTAGTTTGGGGAAAGGAATTAAAGGGTATGGCAAAAGAATAGCCGGTGAACTTCTTTGTTAGCAATTCAGACTCTTGCTCCTGTGGGCCCGTTTCTCCGTTCAAATTAAAAGTACTAAACATGATAGTCGCGGAATTAACCGCCTTGATAGACCCGGAATTCACACGAAATTTCATTTCTAGGGAATTTCTCGCCCAAAACTACTTCCAGTTAAAGGGATTAAGGATGGAAAAGTCTGAGGACGGGTTCGGTTTGAACTGGGAACCGGTTACTGTTGATAGGGTCTCTTTTCTGCTTTCTGTGAATAATGGAGTAATTCGTTTCAGGTTTGTTGTCCTATCAGGTTTGGAACCGACGTGTATACTCGGTACCAATTTCCTGACAAGGATAGAGTAAAAATCGACTAATCCTAAGATCTATGGACTGCCTCATGAGAAGGACAGCTCGAAACTGTTTTACTACTCGAAAATTATTTAAAATCAAAGGGGAAAGTCAGCGTAAAATCTCTGAACTCAGGTTTCTCAATGTTCGAATGGCAGTTTTTCACTTTCTCCAGTAGTAAAAAATTATATTTGGAGTTTTCTTCTACAAGCCTTACCTAAAATTCCCACAATATAAACTGCGGAAACCTTTTTCATCAACATGAAAGTTGACCATCTAGGTATCCAGTAAACAAAAGTTAATTTTTGGTCTTCTCTCACAAGCCATGCCTAGGACGTTTTGAAATATAAACTTCGGGAACGGTACACATTTTCCTTTTTTCATGAAGATAGACTATCGACGTGCTTCGAAACGTTCACATGAGCAGTACTTTGGATCTGACCATTTCTGCAGTACAAACAAAAAAAGTAAAAATCAAGTTTTCTTTTACAAGCCTTCACTAATGTTCAGAAATTTATCTGCAAAAACGGTACACATTTTTTGTTTCGCATGAAGATCTGCCATCTACGAACGTCCCCAGAGGCAGTTTTTGAGAAAATTGATACTGCCTCTGTAAAAAAGGAAGAATTGAATTTCAAGTTCTATGTTACAAATGCTATGCCTGATATTTTTCGAAACATCAACTGCAAAAACCGTACACTTTCTTCATTTTACATTCACATCGGCATTCACTGTCTACATGGGCAGTTTAAAAAAATATAATAATAGCAATATTAGCAATATATACTGCAAAAACCATACACTTTCTCAGAATAGAAAAAAATAGGATTGGAGCTCGAAGATTCGAGTTTCGAAATATCAACTGCAAAAACGGTAATCTTCCTTCGTTTCACATAGAAATTGATTATCTAGGTGTGCGTTTCTTTGAGCAGTTTTTCTTGATTTTAGTAGTCCTCTGGTAGAAGTCTACCTTTACGACGTGCAATGTATAAGCGCGGGACGGACGAGTTAGTATGCAAGATTTTCTTCATAAGCATTTTCTTGAACGTGTCGATATCAAGGGCCTTGAGCTCGTACTTCATCCATGAAACCAAACAGAAAAAAAACAAATAAAGTAGAACCGGAACGGCAAGCATGTAAGTCGCATATATCTTGTTTAACGACGACAGGTTGGACAATCAAATCCGTTGAAGGAGGTGTTTGTATCTGCTTCGAAGAACCTTCTTTACTAATAAAGTATCCCGAATGCGGCTTCTAGGCACGCCCAGGTATTTGTAGGTCTCTCCGCGGCACAGTGGGACAGGCGACTCGGTTCCGTGGCGAAAAGTCGAAAAACCCATTAAAATGTACAGAAATGAATTGCAAGCTCACTTATGTAAGATTTTTGAGGACGCAGATTACGAACTTGCCAGTCAGAATTTAAAAAAACTAAATGGTGGATCCAATATGGTGGACAAGAATTCCAAAGAATTATTGGATCTACTTGAAACGTGGTATCTACAGGTTTTCAGAAGCGCTAGCATCGAATGTGGAGCCCGAATTTTAAAAAACAAAATGGTGGATCCAATCTGGTGGACGAGTATTTCATAAAGTTATTATATCCGATTAAAACGTGGTACCTACGGGTTCTCGAGGACGCTTCTTACGAATCTGGAGTAAGAATTAAAAAAAAAAAAAAGCGTATTTAGCAGATTCAACACCGAGGACGGAAATATTGAAAATGATACAAAAAATGATCTGCGTAAAATGAAACACTTATTTATAATAAGTTATCTACCACGAGGGTTTTGAAATTTTTATTTGCTATAAATTCAATTTTATTATGCTTATGCTTTTTTCATGTTTATTTTCAATTATCAGAACTGTAGTGTTTGGCGTGCTTTCTGTGTGAGTTTCCCTAGTCTCTCACGTTAAATCCGATGATTCTGTATCGCCTTAAGTATCAAATATTTGTTCTGCTGTGAGACAAGCTGTAATTTTTATAATTTTTGTTTCTAGACTCAGGAGCTTCATCAGCGAGTATACCCACTGGAAGAACACTTGTTCATATGACATCAGCACCATACATAAGAATTTCATGCAGTGTCGATAGCATAGGAAACCAGTTGTAGTTCTGAATGTAGAGTTTAGCAGTCGCATTGCACAATGTTTCGAACTTCATTAGGTCAATAATTGTAAGATGACAAGAAACGGCGATGGAAATTAATTCGAAATTACAAATTAACTTAGAGTCGAGGTTACGATATCCCGCAAGAAGTTCTGGCTCATCAAAAGCCTTCCGTGCTGTATTGCCATCATTAGTGGTACCAGATCCTCCTGGTTTTGGCTTGTCCACTATCATTCCTAACTTTTCCTAAAGAGTACTTTGAATTTGCTTTTTCCTTTGTGAACATTCTTCTTCATGTTCAGCACTTTTCATTTGCCAGACTTTGATGTAAGCCCTGCAGGGAATATGCAAATATGTTTCAAAGATTCTGATCCATGTATTAGTAATTACATTCAATACCTTACCATCTATTGAGATAAGAAATAAAGAATGATGGATACGGATAAAGTGATCATAATCCAATTGAACTTCAAGAACTTGTGGTTTGTCAATTTGATCTTCAACATTCTGTTTTTGCTTTAAAACAACATCTGCTGATTCTTGAGTGTATTCTCTAGTGAGAGGACGACAAGATCTTGGTGATAATGATGCTTTTTTATTCGATAGTATGATCCCATTTGCGGTTAACAATCGCAATGGAGTAACTGTGGTAACAAATAAATTCTGATCGCTCTGCGGGATGTTTCCTTCTACTAATGTGTAGTTTTTCTTAAAACACGAATCACCAGAACTTCCGTCGAAACCCCGATCGCACATCATTATTGCTTCTGTTTCCGGAACGCCTTTGCTTTTCATATACTGAATAATCACTTCTGCTTGCAAATTTGTAAATCGTTTTGTCGTATGACGCAATAAAGCTTTAAGGGTTGTCTCTGCTTTTTATCGCAAATAAAAAGTATTGCCTTCGGTGGCCTGCATTCTTCTCTAGCAGATTTAATATAATTATATGAAGGCTTAATATTCGCTCTACATGATATGGATTCTAAACGTATATTTTGATGCACTTCCTTAAAAAGTGAATTTTCAAACACAAACACTAAAGCTTCTTGTACAATTTTCTTCCTTAGTAAAAACTGATGGTTCACTTGATAATTTCCTAATTTTGCTTGGGGTAGTAAAAGGGACAGGAAAATTTGAATTTAACCATTCAGCATTCTTAATCTTCAAATCTTGCGGAGCTTGAAAGTTTGTATCACGTTTAGATTTCCAAACCCGCATTTATTCCATTAATTTTATTTTTTTGATTCTATTTATTTTATTTTATTTTTTTGTTTATCTTATTTATTTTATTCTCATTCATTTTATTCATTATCTTCATTTCTGACTCTGGGATGTTTTCAATACTCAAATTTAGTTTCGGTAAAATGTAATGAATAGTTGAATCCAAAGTATTATTGATTAGAAAGTCAATAATTTCTCTTTTGGGGAACTTCGACATTATATACAATATGCTCAAACCCAGGGGAGAAAACGAAGCAACGAAAAGAAAAAGTAACAACTTGTAACTTTGGATAAGCTTTCACAGCAAAGTGAACACTGGAAAACAAGTGAAAAGTACAGCGAAACATAAGACGTGCGAGTGCTTGCGTATGTGGCCGCTCACTGTAGACAGATCAGTTCTTGGCGCTCGGGCGCTGACTCTATTACTTGCGATTATTATATTATTTATGAAAAGGGCAAAATACAGCATCCCTACCGCCAAGTATACATCATAGTGAACATATTGGTATTTGAAAATTTTGACATCTCGCGGAACCTTGGGGAATGATTGAATAAAATAAGGTATTTTACGAAAGAAGTACTAATAATTTTCTGACATCAATGTGACAGAAATTTTCATTTGAATTTTTTCTAATGAATCAAACTTTGTTTTAACTTCTATGTGTCTAAGGGTGATAAGGAAGAAAGAACCATGGGAAAAAATTAACGGATACATAACTATATTCAATTTTCCAACGAAAAATACATGAAGAATTTTTTTAAACATTTTTCATTTTGCATGTCTCACAACGGAACAGTATTTTATTAATTAAACTATTATTTATATGTAAAATACCCCAATTATCACTGATTACAATGACCTGATTCTTTTGTACAAATTCGAAAGTTTGAAAATTGGACTTTTGGTCACGGAACCAGGTCGCCTGGCCTACTGTGCAGTGCTAATAGCACTCCTATCCACAAGCTCAGGGTCCTCACGTACACCTGCAGTTCATCTCCGCTCCAAATGAATCTTGGCACACTTATCCAATTCAAAGCCTCTGCCAATTTCTCGTGCGTAGCCCTCGACGATTCTTAGAGCGTTCTTTAGATGCTCCTTTCCCGAAGCATGGATCCGTAAGTCAACATTGTAGAATATATGAGTTATCTTATGCTCATAATCCTTAATTCGCCGCAGGAGTACCGATGACAATCGCGAAGTGCAAGAGACATTGACAATAGTGATATGCAAAAGAAGATAGCTCGACGTGTCACCCTGAAAGAATCGCCTCTGGGAAGTGACACTGGTAGTCACACGATGTTTTCTAGGAGTAATAGTAAATCTAGTCTTCCAAAGGGGCATCAATCTTTCTATGCATCCTACTATATTCGCGTGAACCTTCAAGCTTTTTAACAGACAGATGATAAGTCTATGGGAAGTTGAATAGAAAGCTATCTGGTAATCCATCGAGGCCAACGACGGATTGGGTTGATGGTTTGTAGCATATTTGCAGACACTCCTTTCAATCAGCAGGTTTTCCCGACACCCTGCTGCGTCTCTTTCCGATTCTCGTAAAGCTCACTAAACGGGTCCAATTATTCAAACAATCCTGTTATTGAGGATAGATGTAAAGATCATATTTAACGTGTTAAGACAAGTTATCAGCCTGTAGTTCTGTGTGTTGTAAAAGTCGCCTTTCTTTGATAGGAGTACAGTTCGTCCTAACACTAGCCACTATGTGATTGGTGAGCATTCCTTCTCGGATGTTATAAGGTTATCGTACAGCTCCTTGAAACGTTCGATGTTCACAGTGCCTTCATTCAATGGATGTTTTGCTTCCTAAATCTCTCTCCTAAATGTCTCGAATTCTTCGGACTTGGGTGGGTTTCTGACAGAAAGAGGGGGATCGCTAAAGAGGCGCGATGGACCAGCGAGAAACTGTTGATTCCCCATGAACCACCCCTCCCTCTTTTTGATTCTTTCTCTTGCGCCAGATAGTATTCACATCTTGTCAACGATGTGCTGCTTGATGGCCAGCAGCTTTGACATTTCCAATATGTGATGATGGATGCTCATTTCATGAGTTGAATTTCGGACTGTTGCCGTGGAAGGCATACCGGATTTGACGTAGCTTATCGCATACTAAATACAGGGCAGGCCTTGCCTAGCCATGCAAATCTTCTTGGTTCATTGATGCGAGCGCTTTTCAGTGATTTCACCAATCGTTGGTTCCGGACCTTCGATTTGAATCAGCCTAAGCTCTCGCTGCATGATGGACTGAAAAAGTGATGGTCCAGAGGTCGAAATTCCTAAAAAAATCCTCACAAATGGTATTTAATAATGGCATATAATATCGAATTGTCCCATTCACGCAGGAACGGCGACTATGTACAGACCCAATGCAGCCTTAAGAGTGCTTGACTACCATCTTTGTCGCTCTTACGACGTTTTCCGCGACCCTGCCTTACTGAATGCTCCAAGAGTATAAAGACCTCAGAGAGCAGTTACAGTAACTCCACCAAGGATAGTCGGTTGAAATAATTAATTTTATCATCGGTGCTCTTGAAGGTGCGACGCCTCCACTGATAAAAAACCTTAAGGCCATACCTGTGTGCCAGAATTATGCCGTAGAATTTGCCGGGTGGAAGCTCGTATAATTTGACTGAATCACAGCTGCTCCCAGGAGGACCCTGCGGTGGCTGTTTAGGGGATTCAGGGGATTGAATAGAGTATACTGTTTGGGGAAAATTTAATACCTCTTTTAGGTTGAATCAATACTTTGCTCTTCTGCTGAATCTGTCAAAAACTTATAAACATTGGTGACCTGTAACGAAGATCTAAGTTACCAAAGTATAAAATGTGACAAGCTATTGTGGAATTCCTGAAATTATTGATCTTGAAATGTATGTAAGGTATGCGCACATCACAATACTGTTCTGCACATATTAGACAACAAATTTATCTCGACAAAAAAGTTTGGGGATGCTCTACTAGTTCATTCAAATTATTTATATTGAAGCTACATATTAGAAATCGACAAAATTATGTAGGTTTGTGAGTTTGAGAAGCTACTTTGGTACATTATAAATGTAAAAGGAAAATTTTCTTAGGAATTTGATTTCAGAAAGTTCTTTGGCATTCAGAAAAATAATATGCATTGTACGCTCCTCACGGTGGGACACCCCATATGCCATTGGACTCAATCGAAAAATCTGAAAGCAAAGCTGTTATATTTGCTTGTGCACGAGAAGATGCTTGGCAACAGGATTGCTCTTTGCTGCTAAACGATACGATACACCTTGAATAAAATTTTCGTATGAAGTTGTAAAGCAAAGTTTTTATAATAATATAATAATAGTTATTTCAGCATAAAAATAAATCGTGCAAAACTTGAGCCTGATCAGAAACTCGGGCAATCGCAGCTTGCTAAGGCGTACCACGCGTGACGTTGCTGAATTCTTCTTCTATGATAGTTCCAAAATTAAAAGCAAATTACGAAGTTGCAGAACAACGTGGTACTACATCTTGTGAGAATATTCATTCGAAGTTTGGAGGAAGAAACTGAAGATGAGAAGGGACTACAAGCACGTTCATTACCTCTCTAAACATAGGTTTTGGTAATAATACTAAATCAATACTAAGTACTGGATCTAAGTACTAGAAAGCACCTCTTTTTGAGTTTTGATGATTAATCAACGCTCAATACTATATTCGTGTACCATAAAATAGTTCTTTGGTGGGTTTCCGATACTTTTTTATGGGGCCCTCAATTACTTGAAATAATGCTTCTGCGATGATCCTTTTTTCCTGAAAATCATTCATCCATTTGGCCAAAGCAACTCCTATCAAGTTTTGTTCGTATAATAAGTCTTTTATAAAGAAATATGGGTAGTAGTTACCTGAATATTCAACTCGAGATTTTTCCACTGACAAAATCGTGAATACTTGTCACTGAAACAAAATGGTATTGAGAACTTAACGAATCTAGTATGCATGGAAACTAGGACTTAGTCAAATGAAAAATATTCATGATTCAAATTTACAAACATGCTGAGTTTTTCTTGGAAGGTCTGTCGAATCGACATAACATCTGGCATTCGTCATTAGATTGAGATTATTGTAGATAACTTTACACGGTTACCGATCAGCATTGTTTGAACTTTTGAATGATTTAGAAGCCGAGCTCTGATACAAACATCTAACTTCAGTTTGAAATGGAATACAATATTCACAGGCTTACCTCTCTAGGAACTTTTTAAATGGATCCCCCCTCAAGTGGTTGAATATTTCCTCTATGTATGGCTGGAATCATAATTATCAAAATTGAAGCTTAGTATAATGGCGAATTCAAATTAAATAATTGAGAATAGATAATATTGAATAAAAAAATGAGAAGAATCATTTTTTAAAATTATTTTTTCAGCACTGAATAACGAAAAGTCATTCATGCGTTTAAGAGCCTATTGTCATTACCTCTAGAACCTTAATATCTACAATAAAGAAGATTGGCGTAAAACCAGAAACTCGAGATTAAATGCATGTTAATTATTTATTGTTATTTCGTTGTATCGGAAAACTGCAACGCAAATTTTATTATAGGAAAATTGGGAAATCAAAGAAAAGAAAACGTCATCATGGTGATTATGAGGATGAAGAGGAAAAAATAGGAAGAAGAATAAGACGATTGGAAAGAAAATCGAGCCACCATAAAAAGGGTGGAGAGATGCACGCAGGAGTGAAGTTAGCGTTAGATGATGAAAAAGTGATAGTCATCGATGTCGTGTCACCAGGTCAGATTATTCTTAAAATTTCATAAGATGGTTGAGCCCTTGCAAAGCTGGGACATACACCATACTCCTGAGACGACGAAGCCTTCACATAGTGTGGAACATACGTCGGACTCTGTTAGACTGGATGAACTCATTATTTGATCAGATCTAGAAGATACCAATCCCGTAGTTTCAAGTATCGAACCCAACGAAGCAAGTCATGCAATATATCCCCCAGTTGATGAGAACATTTTGAATCTCTTTCGGGACGATCCTTCATTTTCTCAAGATGTAACGGTAAAATTTCACCCCGACCTAACCTAAAGAAGGAATTCATAGCTAATTAAGGGACTTCAAAAGAGTCAAAGGATCAAGTTTTAAAGGAACATCTACGTGAAGGAAACTGTGTACAATAAGCACCCGCCTCAAACCCGTAGATACTTGCTTCATTAGGTGAAATAGCAGTAAAGAGAGACAAACACTTCATAGAAGCTTAAATTATGGTTGAAACAGCAATGTCGGCCTTGGGAACAGCTATCAGTATGGTAATGTCTACTCCGAAAGATGGAAATGAAGAAATGAAAGAAAAGAGCAATTCCCGAAGTCAAACCAGATAAACTAGAATTCCCAGAGATTACGGAAAAACCGTGTTTCTCCTAGCTTTTGCTACAGCCCATCGGGACCAAACACTATCTCTATTCAATATTGGTAACGTTTCGAAATGTGATACAGCCATTGAGATAAAAATAGCACGGTAGACTTTTACCAAACAGTAGATCTTCTTCATCATTGGTTGTGACATCTCTTGGATTCATACAAATCGATCGATGTTTTTACCGTTTACTCTCTACGAATTGTAGTTTAGCCGAATCCGCATCATTCACAGCCTTAGCTATACCGGCAGCTCCACTAGCTAGAGCCCCAGCAGCACTAAGACCCGAAAAAACGGGTATGAGAAAGGGTAAAAATCCTCCTTCTTTAGCCGGTACTGGTAGAATACGAGGTTTTTTCACTTTTCTCTTCCCACCAGCCTCCATTACAGCTGCACGTGCGCCTCTGATTGCAGATTTAATAACAGTTTGCGCATTATTACTTGGAATCATTGACTTTTTAGCTGCAGCAACAATTTTTCATAATGATATAGGTTTCTTATTCTTGAGACCCATCCCAAACTTCGATTTAATATTCATAGCGTTTGTTATTTCCCAAGCAGCTGTCTTTTCATCACTGCCTGCGTCCTGCGCAAAGACTCTTTTCCAAGTTTTCCCAGCTAGTACTCTATCAGCAGAGTTCCTAGCCAATATATATTTTCTCTGTTTTGTGAGTAGGCGATATCGTGCTCTCTGCAAACTGCATCTAGTGGATTGATTCCTGAATCACCTCTGTTCAATCGTTCTGTAAGTTTGGTACCTGGTCCACAGTACTGGTAACCAGGCGAGTGCAATTCAAACGGCAAGTTATTGATGATTCTATTGACTAAGCCTTTTCCACGTCTTGCCTGTTTAACAGTCCGTTTACGACTGACTCCTTTACCTTTGTAAACGGTCATGTGTATACAAATGATACTTTCAGACTGAAATAAAATGGAGTCGAAAATAATAACAAAGTTTTTCTGCCAAGTTAATAATTATCAAGTTATTAACCATAAAGATTAACCAATCAGAAGCACGCGTTAGATATCCGAGAGTGTGTGCGTAAACAAGTTCAGTTCGTTTGCTTTTGTAGTAGGTGGTGAGTTACTGGCGCAGTTTCACACTTTCGCGATATATAAAAATTGGATCAAATATCTTTTCCCAAAACGTTTGATTCTCCAACAGTACAAAAGGGGCTGAGAATTCAATATTCTGTAGAATTATCTTGAATTCCTGTGAAATTCTCTAGAAATCTATTAAATTGTCCCGAATTCCGTAATAGCCTCGCGATCACTGTTGAATTCTTCAGACATCTATCGAATTCCAGAAGTTTTGGAAAAATCTGTAGAATCGGGAACTCTCGTGAAAGTCTATGGAAATCTTTGGAATTCTTGTAAATTCTTGCAGAATTCTCTTCAATTCTGTAGACGACTCGTGAATACTGTTGGATTCTGTTCATGTCCATTCAGTTTCATAGAACTTCTTGATTATCTGTAGAATGTCCTTCAATTCTCGCAGAATTCTCTAAAAATCTGTGATATTCTCGTGAATTTTCAGAATTCTCTCGAAATATGTGGAACTCTCTCAAATTTCGTAGAAGGCTTGTGAATACTCTATGAAACTGAAGAGACATAAACAGAATTCAACAGAATTTACAAGACATCTACATAATTCAAGAGAATTGCATGAATTACTAGGAAATCCTAGTAAAATTACGAATATTTTACATATTTTTAGAGAATTCTGCAAGAGTTTACGAGAATCCAGCAGATTTCCAAAGGCTTCACAGGAATCCCACAGATTTCCAGAAAATTCTCTTAAACTGAAGGGACTTCTATAGAAATGAACATTATTTAGGATTCTTCTACAAATTTCTAGAGACTCTCAAAAGAGTTCAGGAAATTCCACAGATCCCACAGATACTACAAAATTCAACCGTATTCACAATCCTCTCGAAGAGTTTAAGAGAATTTCAGAGACTTCTCGAGAATTCTAAAAGAATTCAAAATAATTCTACAGATCATTCCGAAACTTCTGGAATTCGATAGATTTCTGAAGAATTCAACAGTGATCACGAGCGTCTTACAGACTTTGGAAGAATTTCACAGATTTCTAGAGAATTTCAGAAGAATTCTGAATAATTCTACAGATTTTTTAAAAACTCCCAGGATTTGAGAGACTTCCACGGAATTCAGCAGTGTCTACGAGCCTTTTACAGAGCTTGAGAGAATTTTTCAGATTCCTAGAGAATCCTACGAGAATTCAAGATAATTCTACAAAATATAGATATCACAAACCCTTTTTTACTGTTACAGGATCGGAAATTTTGGTAAAAGATATTTGCTCCGAATTTTTTTTATCGATGAAGTGTGAAACCGCACCAGTCACTCACAACCTACTACGAAAGTAAACGAATAAGAAATTATTCAAACTGAAGTTGTTCACGCACACATACACTCAGATATCTAACGCGTGCTTCTGCTTGGTCAATCTCAACTGTTAATAACACACACACACACACACACACACACACACACACACACACACACGCGCGCGCGCATCACAATCTGAATTATAAGATCAAATGGGCAATTTAAAAAGCGCGCTTAGTTGTTAAGTTTGGTGGAACAGTGCGCAGAAACGTCGCTGACGCCAGTGATTGCTAACAACTGACCGTGCGTCGTTCTTCCGATCCGCAGTTTCGACTCCATTTTGCCTCCCGCATTGTGTTTTAATGTTTGCACGTGATACAAAAAGATAAAAGGTATGTTATTTACCGTTGCACGCAAGCAGAAAAGCTGATAAATGTAAAATAAATGTGGAGTAGGTTTTTCACATTTTATTTCTACTCGTTCAGGCTTTTCCGTTTTTATACAAAGGTGCAAAAGCGTACAACCTATATAACCTCAATAAAATGTTTGCATAAATATGTATTTGTTCCTTTCTTTCATGCGTTATAATAGTTATAAATAATATATATTTTAAAACCTATAACGAACTCGCATCCGGCCCGCACACGTGCAACTTGCACAACGTGCGACACATTGGAACCTCTACGGACTCTCATTGCTTGATGCGCATCCGACCCGCATGTGTGCTATTTGCACGACGTGCGACACATTGGAACCTCCATGGATGACGCATCTGCGTCTCAAAATGAGCGCATTCTGTGCGGATTAATTCGCACGGGTGCTGCCATATTTGCTCGCACTGCGCGGGCATTTTGTTATCTGGGTCCTTCAATAAGTAGATGATGTTGAGTACTATCCCTTTATTGAGCATGAAGAGGTTATAATGCCAAGTGTAGAAAAACCGAATTCAATCATGGTATTTCATGATGTAGCTTGTGAGAAGTAAGGTAATATGAGGGAATTTCTTTCTATGGGTAGACACAAGGATGTTGATTGTTTTTACTTGAGTCAAACGTATGCCCATATTCCCAAGCATCTTGTCCGTGATAATATAATTTATTTGTCGTATTTCGAGCAGGATGAAATGAATATAAAGCACATAAATGATGACCACGTGAATACTGACATGCCTTATTCACAATTCAAACAAATGTGTTGAGCTTGCTGGCATAATGATAAGTTTGGATTTATTGTAATTGATAAGGATATCAATCTCAACCAAGGCAGATATAGGAAAGGTTTTGATTGTTTCATTAAAATTGAAAAGTATTATATACGAATGTAATGATCCAAATAGAAGCAGTTTTTATTCTGACGTTGTAGTTCCAACATGTCTTCACGAGAGGAGAATTTTCAAAAGCAAAAGAATATTTTACATCAGATTGCTAGAGCTAGTGAAGAAATTCGACGAAAACATAGGTTAATAAAATTGGGCAAGGAAACAGCTTAGCGGGCATTCACTGATACTTTTAAACATATTGTTAATCCACTAAAAAAAATAGTTGACGGTCTCGAGAATATAAAAAAAGCTGAACCAATTGAAAAAGAAGAAATGAAGAGAGAAGTTGGAGAGAATAACAAATAAAATATTGATGATGATGATTTGTCATATAAATCAATTATTGGTGGTGATGAGACAGAAAATCCTAGTAGCTTGGAGCTGTCAACTGACAGTCGTGTGGAAAAAATCTAGAAACGTCTTTTTCTTCATGGGATGATAACAAAAACTACCTCATATTATTAGGTGGAAGAAATAAGGATCTTGTTAATGATACGGTGTAAAAAAATTGAAAAGGGATAGATTAATGATTGGAGATTCTCCAATAAGTTTCAGTCAGAGCTATATTCATGTAGGTAACTTGGAAATCTCCAGAAGTACAGGCTTGCTTGAACTTTTGATTAAAAAAGCACCCTAAGAGTCCTCTATAAGTTCCAATGACCTCAAAAATTATAAACACATTGATATAATATGGTATATATCTACTTAAATTTAATTAGTTTAATTTGCGGAAAGAGGGAAAAATTGGTTGCCGCAAAAATCTAGTGGATGTAGAGAGGGTGGTTGCTCCGTACTGGATGTGCCAGTACGCGGTAGGCGGGTAACAGGTGTTGCTTACAGAGTTACGAGTTCATTCGTACTGGGCTTGGTGTACCGGGAGTTCCAGTACACGAGAACGTGGAAGTGGATGGTGGTGGCTGTGTACTGAGCTTTCCAGGACACAGTTGAGGAGGAAGAGGGTAGTTTCTGCGTACTAGGGATGCCGGTATGCAGAAGGAGGAAAGTGGTTGGTGTACTGGGAGTTCCAGTACACGGGAAGATGGAAGTGGGTGGTGGTCGCTGTGTACTGAGCTATCCAGTACACAGTTGAGGAAAGGAGAGGGTAGTTGCTGCGTACTGAGAATGACAGTACGCAGGGGGCGGAAAGTTGGTGGTGTACCGGAAGTTCCGGTACACGGGAGAAGGTGGCAGGGACTGTGTACTGAGAATTCCAGTATACAGTTTAGAGGACGAATGGGCAGTTGCTGCGTACTGAGAATGCCAGTACGCAGGAGGAGGAAAGTGGGTGGTGTACTGGGAGTTCCGGTACACGGGAAGGTGGAAGTGGGTGATGGTGTCTGTTTTCTGAGCTTTTTAGTACACAGTTCAGGAGGAAAAGGGTGGTTTCTGCGTACTGGGAATGCCAGTACGCGGAAGGAGGAGAGTGGGTGGTGTACTGGGAGTTCCAGTACACGGGAAGGTAGAGGTCGGTGGTGAGGGCTGTGTACTGAGCTTTCCAGTACACAGTTGAGGAGAAAGAGGGTGGTTTCTGCGTACTGGAATTGCCAGTACGCGGAAGAAGGAATGTGGGTGGTGTACTGGGAGTTCCAGTACACGGGAAGATGGAAGTGGGTGGTGGTCGCTGTGTACTGAGCTATCCAGTACACAGTTGGGGAAAGGGTAGTTGCTGCGTACTGAGAATGCCAGTACGCAGGAGGGGGAAAGTTGGTGGTGAACCGGAAGTTTCAGTACACGGGAGAAGGTCGTAGGGACTGTACTGAGATATCCAGTACACAGTTTAGGAAAGGAAAGGGTAGTGTCTGCGTACTGAGGATGCCAGTACGCAGAAGGGGGAAAAGTGGGTGGTGTACCGGGAGTTCCGGTACACGGGAGGATGAAGAAGGGAGGTGGTGTTCTGGAGGCTCCAGTACACTTACCGTATCGACTGGTCGAGAGGTCGTTGAGAGAAAAATGCTGCACGCAAATCGGCCTGGAGTAGGGTTTATTCGGAGAACAAGAAGATATACACTTACAAGAAGTAGTACACAGCTAAATTTATGCTATCTAAGGGCCTATTTATACCAAGGGTCAGCGTGGGAGTGAAGAGTATAGAATTTTTTTATCATGGGTTTTAAGGCGACGCTTTTCCTTCTACCAGTTGCCTGGCTAAGACTTGGTGATCCTCGTCACTGCACCGCTGCACCTTCCTCTGTCCCTTTCCATCCCTTGTTGCTAGGATTGAGGGAAAGGTTGAATGAGTAGGGGAAAATTAACATCTCCCTCGGACTCTCGCACTGTCTCCTGTTTTCCCATTTCTCCGCTTAGACGTAGGAGAGTGTCGAGGGCCCGAGGGTGAAAGCAGGGTCAGCTGTTGATTCGGGAGTGAGAAAGAGCAAGCTGTAGAGCAAACGAGGATAACAATTGTCTCTGCCTGTTTCCATGAAACAAGTTCTCCCTTGGTATAACTAGGCTTATATGTTTGTCATCATTGCAACACACGGATATAAAAGAAAAATTATAGTTTGGATGGTAAAGTTCGTTGGAATGATCCAAATGAATCGGTAGATCGATTACGCTTATTGATAGCATCTCAAGAGGCTGGGAATCCAAGTCACACTAATGAAATTATGTCAATAATTGAAGAACTGCGGGAAGCTGAAATTATATATTAATTATGCTCTCCCAAGTTTTTCATCATTTGCAAGATGACTATCAATGTATTCGGACTTCTTTTCAAGCGAGCAGAGAGTAAAAGTCGAGTTCCTTCTGGAATTGGGTTTAAAGTCACATCTGAAGGAAATTACGATAGAGACAACAAAAGGTTGTGCAATGTAACTGAAGCACAAGAGCGGAATGATGCTGTCAATTTGAATATCTTGCAGCGAGTGGTTCAACAGGAAATTCGAAGAGTGTACAATGTCACGTCTTCCATGCGAACAGATATCGATGAAAGCAATGCAATGATTAACATTCTTGACTCAAATATCACTGTAAGACTGCAGGAACTAGAAACAGATGCTGAAACAATTCAAGAACTGGTGCATTACAATGCCGAGCTCATTGCACAACTAGACACCAGACTAAATTCACTCAAAAATGGTTGATGAGAAGGTGCAATTGGTGGAGGAGCTGCACAACCCGGCTAATAGAAATCATCAACGACGAAATTTCGACATTCGTGGTATTCATGAAACTTGGCAAACTGATCTTGTTGAAATGCAACCATATGAAGAGAAAACAAAGGATATAAGTACATCTTAACTGTGATTGATGTATTTTCGAAATTTGCTTGGGATATTCCTCTCAAATCCAAGAAGGGTGGGGATGGTAACTGCAGCCATGGGATCTGTTCTCAATAACGAACGTGTGCCAAAAAATTTACATGTTGAAAGAGGCAAAGAATTTTACAACTCGCAATTTGAAAGTCTCATGAAGCGGTATCAAATAAATATGTACTCAACATTTAGTAATTTAGAGGCATCAATTTGTGAGCGTTTCAATCGTACTTTGAACAATAAAATGTAGATGCAATTCAGCTTGCAGGGTAATTATAAGTGGATAGATATTTCGAAAGATTCAATTTCATCTTACAGCGATACTAAGCATCGGACTATTAGAATGAAAAACCAAAAGATATTACAAAACACAACGAGAAAACATTGTTGTTCATTGTATACAAAATTATAGTGTGAAACGTGTATTAAGGGAACCAAAATTCAAATTTGGAGATAAAGTACGCATTAATAAATTCAAACATGTTTTTGAGAAAGGCTACACACCAAATTGGACAACTGAAATATGTACTATCAGTCACGTAAAGAATACTAAACCAGGCTGTTCTACTTACATACTGATCCTTAACATAGTAAATAAAAAAGTCGAATTTTGTTCAAGATATATTTATTCAGATTTTCTTACGATGAAGATACATATCATTTCAGTTTATGAAGGTATCATTCAGACATTTGAGTTCTGGCAATTTTTTCATTACTTCTCCACAAACATTCTGAATGTAAAATGTCATAAATTCTATGAATAGACCTTCAAATCGCATCAGATTAGTGAATATAAGTTTCTTCTTTGCCTCATTCTTTAAATTTATATAATTTTTCTGTATATAAGATTTCACACTTTTTACACAAGGCAATTTCACATTACGCCAAACAATTTGAGCAATAATTTCAATTATAGCATCCATTGTACGTTGAAAATGTATAACACTCTTTTGCACAAGATGCCGATCGATGCAAAGACTGACTTCATGCAGAACAGCAAACGTTGTTTCTTGTAGTACGTATGGATAATACTTCTGGGTTCCAGCTTCGGCTTCTCGAATTTGTTCCAAAATCACTATGAAATCTCCATGCGATATGGTCATGTGTATACAAAAAATTTCCATAGTCAATACACTGTTGCTTCTCTTGACCATCGAAATAACGTGAAATGATGTTAAAGTAACTTTTAAACAATCCTTACTCTTCAAGATTTAAGGTTATACTGGCACGGGGATGACTGGCCAGTAGTTTCACCGATGAAGTTATCTTTCCATCTTTTCCTAATTCAGCACCGACGATAATCTATTTTGTAAATGATAAATTCAGATTGTATGTGGTAGAATGTATCATTTGATCGTAGCGTCCACCCAAATACCTCATACACAGGTCACCATCTTGACACGCTTTCTTCATTCCCTACTGCAAAATTTCATCATCTCGAAGCAGATCACACAACCGTTCTGGTAGTAAAACAGAAAACTTTTTCTCTACCATTACGATAAACTTCACTCCATCCATCGTGTTGGCTTTCTTGATATTTGTGTGTCCATAGTTTTTATTGAGAGCAACCGTGTTAAGTTTCGAGAAATTCATATTCATGGTTCAATTTTTGAGAGTCACCGAATTAAATTTTCTTGTCAGAGTTTATAAATCTGATCGCACTTGTATCGCTTATTTTAGTTCTTGAATGTTTTTTAGAAATGGGTTCAAACGACTTTTTAACTCTTGCTGCTGTTCCTTACGACCTGACATCTAACAATCGACTGATATAAGTGAAGGACTAGTCTTCTTTTATAAACGTGTCCCCTCTCCTAGATTTCTGGAGACTTTTGCGCAATATTATATTAGATGATGCAATACTACCTTTTGTGATACAATAAATTATAGAAGATTCTGTCTTATAATATATGCGTCTTGGATATAACGTTTTTCAACGTTTAATGCAATGAGTCATCATATTCATAACAACCTTGAACTTGTTTACGAGAAATGTGTTAAACTTGGACTATATTCATGACTTATTTACTTTCTTTGTATTTTAATATATTTCCCTATTTGTTTAACTCACATGATATCAAATTTTGATTGTGTCAGGAAGCAATAAATCATCCTTGTTTTAATTATATTACGCAGTAGAAAATGCGAGGACCAATCAAAATATGTTCTTGATATAATAAACAACCTTGAAGATGTTGAAATTTGAGAGTTTGTATTATCTGTCAGGAAGCAATAAATCATCCTTGTTTCTTCATTATATTACGCAGTAGAAAAAGCAAGGACCAATCAAAATATGTCCTTGATATAATAAACAACCTTGAAGCTTTAGAAATTTGAAAGCTTGCATTATCTGTCCGGAAGCAATAAATCATCCTTGTTTCTTCATTATACTACGCAGTAGAAAAAGCGAAGACCAATCAAAATATGTCCTTCATATAATAAACAACTTTGAAGTTTGAGAGCTTGTATTATCTGTCCGGAAGCAATAAATCATCCTTGTTTTTCATTATATTGCGCTGTAGAGAATGCGAGGACCAAACAAAATATGTCCTTGAGATTATAAACAACCTTGAAGCTGTTAACATTTGTCTAACAATTGCGAAAATGTCATACAGAACATTCTTTATGACGTCATGAGAACGTTCTGGAAGCTTAGCATAGACACGAACCACTACAGGTTTCGAAGTCGTTAATTGTCGGTAACAAGAATCTCTAGTTAGAACTCCCCGTGTATATCTACTAATGTAAGTTAATAAATGTTTAGAAGATAGTTGAAACTTTCCGAACGAGAGATAATAAAGAGTTAAAACAGAGTTTTAATTAGGAAAAGAGAAAATGAAGGGAGTGGTACTTTAAATGTTGCATATTTCTTTGAATGCAAAATTGTTTCTCAATTCATTTCTTGATCCTGATGATACATGTCTATAATAATTATTCAGAATAAATGTTAATGTAAGTTAGTAAATGTTAAAGTTTAAAATTCCAGTAATAAACATCTTGGGGTCTTAGTCCGGTCACATTAGACCAAAAAATGAGAGTGGAGGTACATAAACTCCCATCAAGCTGAGAGTGAGTAAAGCTATCCACAACACAGTTAAAAATAACATATCAAAACTCCCCATCGTTCCGGTACGAGCGAAAAAATTGACTTGAGGTCAAAGGTCACAAAAATGGGTTTTTCGAGGATTTCTTCGGAACCGTAAAGTTTTATCGCAAAATTACCTCTGACAAAAATTGTAGATAATAAAATTATCTATAAGAAAGATATCAATGATTTTTTTCTTGAAAGCTACCGTTTCTGAGATATAACGATCCAAAAAGTTGTAAGCGTCATAATATGCACACGTTTCCAGGCCACCTCTGAGGTAGTGTATTTAGCGCGTTTTTTTAACGTGGTTTTATCCAGTAGGACTATTCCATAGGTCTGTTGTGATTCTGTTCAATTGAAAACTATTGCATACTAGCATTTTTTTTCAATAAGATTCTTTTATTGCATATAAGATATTTGCAAGGATTGGAATTGGTAAAAGCGATAGAAATTGAAAAACAGTAGAGAAATCTATTCGTCCGATTCATAATCTTCAATTACTTCTTCTTGTTGATCTCCTTCTTCTTCTTCTTCGTCTTCTTCTTCTTCTTCTTCCTGGCTGTAAGTGAATTGCTTCAGTAGTAATGTATCACATGTCTGTTAATCAGTATCAAACGAATCTTCTGCTTTCGGTAATTCAACATTAGAACACGGCCGGCCTTGAAAATTCGTGCATGCCAGAGAACAAAACAGTGCAACTTTTTTCCAACCACATTTAGTACTGTATCCCTTTTTACAGTTGCAAAAAATTGTGTTCAGCAGTTTTCCGGCGCAGGTGGAAGCAAAGTTTGAATTGGTACTAATGTATTATCGACCAACTTTCAACCCCAATCTTTTGGTCTAGCTGATAACCAGGCCACGCTTGAACTTGATAATATACCCAAAAAAGATTTTCATGAGCAGCGACTAAGGTTGGAGGAAGACAAGCTCCTTAAAAAACTACCTGCTTAGATAAGCATCGATATGCGTGTTTTGTTAAAAATGATCGGGATAAAAAACCAGTGCAATTAGCTTGTCTTCTTTCAACCTCAGTTGCTGCTCATCAAAATCTTTTTCGGATATATTACCAAGTTCAAGCGTGGCTTGGTTACCAGCTAGACCCAAAAGATTGGGGTTAAAGGTTGGTCGATAATACATTAGAACCAATTCAAACTTTGCTCCCACCTGCGTCGGAAAACTGCTACACACAATTTTTTGCAACTGTAAAAAGGGATGCAGTACTAAATGCGGTTGCAAAAAAAAATGCACGCTAAATACACTACCTCAGAGTTGGCCCGGAAACGTGTGCATATTATGACGCTTACAACTTTTTGGATCGTTATATCTCAGAAACGGTAGCTTTTAGGAAGAAAATCATTGATATCTTTCTTATAGATAACTTCAGGACCCACAATTTTTGTCTGGAGTAATTTTGCGGTAAAACTTATGGTTTTGAAGAAATCACGGAAAAACCATTTTTGTGACCTTTGAACTCAAGTCAATTATTTTGCCCGTACCGGAAAGATGGGGATTTTTGATGTGTGGTTTTTAATTGTGTTTTGAACAATTTCACTCACTTTCAGCGTGATGGGAATTTATGTACATTCAAATGTCTAATTTGACCGGACTATCTTTCCAGCAAGGCGATCAATAAAATGCAGGGAATTATGTTACGATTATGAAACACATTTCACAGAACAAGACAATATGATACAAGATAGACGATAACAGAATACGTAAAGTATCTTGGCGAAGATCTGCAAAAAGCGTATATGTTTGCTCCTTGAAAAAGTCAATTCTACGCGTAAAAAATAATAAAATGTTGTTATAGAAAAATACGTGAACCATGTATTCTACCAGCCTGCACCAAAATATAATAATAAAGAGCCAAATTATGAACATTAAAATTCACTGAACGATTTCACAAAAAACAGTGATATCCCCATAAAAAACCCTTTCAAAGTTTTATATCGTTTTATAAAGTTTTATATTTCATAACCTGAGGGCGAACGCGTCCTCAGGTTGCGGATAGAGGGTCACTGTGTCCAGGGTTTCTGCTGCATACGGTAACGAAAACTTATAAGCAGTCGCGGACAAGTATCTAGGGATGGTCCCGAAATAAAATCCTCCAAGCTAAGGCGTAAATGAGCGTGCTGAAAGCTGAATGGCACCTGGGTGAGGTGTCCTTTACGGTGTCTCCAGAATAAAAGGCGACCTTCTGGTGTATACAATCTTGCCCTCACACGCGGGGCTCTGCGAGGGTGGACAATCCCTTCCTTAGCTACTTGTGGGAATAACAATGGAAACACACTACTCAAGTCCAGTTACAAATGCAGTTCAAAATGATCTAACGCGCAGAGCACCCGACAATGGTTCGGCCAGTATTAACGATCGTTCCAGAGCTCGGGGTGCTCAAATAGATGGGAAAATGATGACGATCCGGCGGGACAATCGAAGTTTTTTATGGACGGATCAATTCGATAATGACCTGCTCAGTTGCTATGATGACAGTATTGTCCCAAACCGCAGAGGTTACATGCTGCGCCTGCACACTCTGTGGTGCCAGGAACACCCAGAGCTCTCGCACCTTTCACAACAAGTGTTAAGAAACCATGCCGTGAACTTTCGCGGACAAGAGATGTACGCGGAACGCTTCCTCAACAGTTGCAAAAACAAGCCGCAGAGGAAAATTAGGTAGCGACATTGAGACCAACTGCTGAAACAAGGCTCCCCTTGAGAGACAATGGCGATTTTAGTACAAGGAGAAACGTTAAAATTCAGGTTTCTCCCAAGCCCCATGATCTGGCTGAAATGGATGCTACCCTTCGTGAAGATCTCTCAGAAGATGCAGACCTCTGGACCATCAATGGTTCAGTTTGTAATGCGGCGAGGCCTTCGGCGGATTGAAATCGAAGGTCTAAACCGCTGATTGAAAAAAAAACTAAAAAGTACTTGCATCAACTAAACAAGAAGATTAGCTGGATAAGACGAAACGCGTCCCGTATACAGTGTGTGATTCACTACATAAAATCCTGTGAGCCTTTTACGACAAGGGTCCGAAATTTTGCTCATGAAATGAGGCTCCATCATCACACATTAAAAATGTCAAAGCCAATGAGCATCAAGCAGCACATTGTGAACCATCGGGACTTTTTGGCGATCCTACTATTTCTGTCGAAAGCCCACCAAAGTCCGAAGAATTCGAGATATTTTGGAAAGAGATTTACGAAGTGAAACATCTATTGAATGAAGGCAATGAAAACATCATACGTTTATCCGAGAGGAAATGCCCACCAATCACTGCCGAGGAGGTAAAGAAAGCATTAAAGAGCACGAAGAACTTCTTGGCTGCTGGTCCAGATTGTATTAGGAACTTTTGGTGGAAGAAGTTCACTTCTACACACCAACATCTGGCCTGCATCTTTACCTCATATTTGAAGTCGGAGATCCCTATTCCGCAGTGGCTGGTGTTAGGACGCACTGTACTCCTACCGAAGAAAGGCGACTTGTCCAACCCAAAGAACTACAGACCAATAACTTGTCTGAACACGGTGTATAAGATCTTATATCTATACTGAATGACAGGATTGTTCGGATAATTGGACCTGTATGGAGTGAGATTTACGAACAACGAGGATCGGTAAGAAGCACAGCAGGATGTCGGGAAAACCTGCTGATCGACAGGAGTATCACTTCTGGAAAACATCGTGTGACTACCAACAGTGTCACTTTCCAAGGAGGTGTCTTTCAGGGTGACGGAATGAGCCCTCTTCTCTTCTGTCTCTGTGGCGGAACTGATGTTCGTGAGCATAAGGTCACTCATATATTTTATATGGATGGCTTGAAGATCTATGCTTCTAGAAAAGAGCATCTTGAAGATGCTCTTGGTATCGCCGGGAGGCACACACGAGAAATCGGTATGGACTTTGGATCGGATAAGTGTGCCAAGATCCATCTGAAACGTGAACACGAATAGCAGGTATTGATAGGGACCCTGAGCTTGTGGACCGAAGTGCTATCAGACACCTTCAGCGCTGGAGAAACCTACAAATACCTGGGCGTGCCTGAGAGCCGCAATCAGTTGGTCGTACAACCTGTCGTCGTTAAACAAGATATCTGCGACTAACATGCTTGCCATCCCAGTTCTACTCTATTCGTTTCGAGTGGTCCCATGGACGAAGAACGAGGTCAGGGCCCTTGATAACACCACGCGCAAAATGATGCATATGAAGAAAAGCTTGCACATCAACTCGTCCGTTTCGCGCTTATACATCGCACGCCGTTAAGGCCTTTACAACCGAATCATCCTTAGTACTGTTAATATCATTGCGAACGGTAGAGATCCTCTCCTGGCGATGGTCAGGAATCACGAAATGAGTGGGGGAGGAGCGTTCCTTTACAAAGCCGCAGGGCAGGCAGCTGAAATCCTTGGCCTGAACCTATACATCAGAAGTGAGGATAGTGCATTACTCCATCAAGATGCCTTACTTCTTGAAACACAGGTGAAGAAAGCGGATGCCGAAAACTTCCTTAAACAACAATGAAGACAAGGTGAAGCACGACAACTTTTACAAAATTGTGAAAGACCAATTCTTGTCACATGAGTCAAGGTTTGCTTTCCTCAAATTATCCGGTCTAAATTCAGGAACAGAGTTTTATTTTCGCGTGTCAGGACGGTGTAATTTCCACCTTAGCATACCGTAGGAGCATATTACGTCAAGAGGTTTCCAGCGATAGGCGCAGGGCGTGTTTGAAACTCCCTGAGCACCTATGGCATATACTATTGTCTATTGTTGAGAACGAGGAGTGCCGAATCTACTGGAACTACGATTTCTCGACAATAGCCCCGATCCAACACATGAGACCCTACATCGTGCCCCTTGACTAGCACGACCAAACTATGTTCGTGATCGAATTCTCGGCCCCGAACGACTACAACATCAAAGGCAAGGAAATCGAGAAAAAGGAGAGATACAAAGATCTCAGAGAACACCTTCAACAGCATCATCGATGATATTCGGTTAAATTAATTGTTCTCATCATCAGTGCTCTTGGAGGTGCGACGCTTTCACTGGTAAGTAACCTCAAAGCCATCCCCGTGTGCCAAAAATATGCCGTGGCACTTGCTGGATGGATGCAAAGAGCAGTCATACTTAGGTCGCTCCATGTACTCAAGACACACGAGGGTTTCGCCGGCCCGTCGTTGTGATTTTGTCGTGCATGTGGTCACTTATCTCACGGTCGAAAGACGTGGCCATGGGTGTATTTAACTGCGGTTCGACTGGGAGCTTGTGCCATCTTCCAGAATGACAGTTGCTCTCAGGCGGATCATTCTACGCTCAAAACCAGTTTCAATCCAATCAATGAAGTTAAGCAGAGTTGGGCGCGGTTAGTAATTGGATAAATGAACTTCCGGCAATACCAGCGGGCTGTTGTAATGTTGGCGGGAGACTGGTGTCCGCATGTGTATTCATTGCCATCAATTATGACTCTTCACGAGTTACGCTTACCCGTAAGGGATTATGGCTCAATCGTACACACAAAAACCTGATATATACTCTAACAAATATTTACAATAAAGAAATTCTTCAGGTCATATTTGAAAATTATCTTGTACAAGAAGATCCAAGAGTTTCATGTCACTATCATTTAGTACAAGGTCGTCGTCGTGGTCATCATCATCATCATAATCGTTATCGATGTCCATGATCTTGTAATAACCCCAATCGAGAGTATCGGCACCATTTTTTAAGAATAATCGCTTGTCCTCATGAGGACTCAACGCAGTTGTTATTTCGTAAATGGTTCGAACATCATGAAGCCTCGATCTTATTGCCTAATGCGCTCTGGGTTGTACAATCAAGTTTCGTAGGCATTCAGTATAGTCGTCAAAGGTGATTGATTTTTTGTACAACGGTGGGTTTCACCCATTCCGCCTTCTTAACAAAATCTTTACCGTTTACGCGGATACTGTATATCATGCTCCGCAAGCGAACAAATTCCGTAAAAATTTGTCCTCAAGATTTATCTTCCATTAGACCCAAAACTTTCTTGTTGGCTTGCGGCATTACGAGAACATTGTCTTGGAGATGGTCTGACGTATCGAATTGGCGTATATTGTTTTTCATACCCTGTTCCATATCAGCATATGTGTCAGCACATTTGCTTCATATATCAAACTATCCGTATTGGTGTACAGTAGATTACGGTCTTCCTCATACTTTTCACACATGTAGCCGTGGTGGAAGTCACGAGGATTTTAGATACATTAAGCACCGAAAGCCCAAAATATATTGGTTTATTGAATAAGACTCGACTATGATAATTTGGTTTCGCTATGACGGCTCCAGCTCCATGTCTAATCTCCCACTTTGTCACGAGTTTCACATCAACATGTTTCCGTACGTCCTCCATTGTTTCCCCATAAACTGCATTATTCATTAATTTGAACGAGTTCCTTTCAAATTCATTTTTGACATATTTGTTCTCAGTTTATCATTTAAATGAATACCGTTCTTAAGCCATGCAGAATGATTAAACTGGATAACTCTGTGAATCTTGGCAAGTTCGAGACCATTTGCTTTTGTATGTATGAGAGCACGTTAATGGAAAACGTACTTCCGTTCCAGCGCAGGAGTGTAGTTAGGAGCTTCTCCTGGCTTGCCGCTAGTGGTTTTGAGTATTCTGGACAGAACATCAAGTCAGTGAAAGCGTCATGAATTTTAGATAGATAGTCCAAGTCTGCTTCTAGTATATAGCCAACATGTGAATCGTCAGGAATAAACATTAAGTCTGGAACTGAACCAACGGAGCAGCTCCCGACTGGAGCCCTTCAGCTATACTACTCTATTACAACGCAACGACTATTAGCATATCTGGAAGAAACTAAGGTTCTCAGAAGCGACATTAAGAAATAATTCATTTTTGTTGAAAACTCATTTGCGCTTGTTACTACTCAAACTATTAGTAGGTGGATGAAAACTGTTCTCCGGAAAACCAATGAGGATAAATCAAGACATCCTATTAAAATTCTTCAATTTCACTTTCTACGAGCTTTTCGAAAAATTATTTCAATTACGTTTACAATAAAAATAGTTATTCTACGACAAAACATTCTTGATATTTCCCTAAAATAATTAACGTAGTTTCATTCACAAAATGTCTCTCTTTGAATCAAACGAAGTCTGTTCTCAATGAATATTCTTGTCCTAAATATTAGCAATTGAATGCACTTTGTTCTTAATTTCTTGTCACTTATCTAGGGATTAGGTCCCTTCTCCTTGAGCAATGTGAAGACCCGTGCCCGTCTCGCCAATTATTCCTAATTAATCTATCGAAGCCTCCTGAAAATGTATGAATAAAAAATTTACCTCCAAGTTGAAAAGAACAAGTCTTTAGTTTTACTACGTGATGGACTCATTCAGAACGTCTATTCAGAGATTTTTTTCTCCGTAAAGTTGACATCACAAACACCACCCTTTCTTTCATTCTCATTCTAAAGAATGCTTGTTTTGATGAGTTTTCCTCTAGGTGAGTTGCAGTGGACTCTTTCGTTTTCTTCTCTTGGATGAGTCCTCCCGTGACACATTTCCCTCTTTTTGAGAACTCCGTTCGCAGCATGGTTTTTTTACATCGAGAACGGTAAAAAATTCTTGGTTAAGTAACTCACTCACCAATACGCGGCATCGATATGCTCCTTTCTCCTAAAGGCTCAATCCCTGCGTCCGTAACCCCGTCTATTTCTCGAAGGATAAACTACAGGCATCTTATGTGCTCTTGAAGTCTCTCTATGCATTCCTTGTCGTGGAGGCTAAGGCATGCGCTTTGGACCCACGCCGGCTGGTCATGGATTCGATTCCCGCCTCGCACTCTGGAAGAGCTTCGGCGGCCCACGCGGTGAACACTTACGTAGCAATGGAGTGTTCATCTCCGGAAAGTCGTGGTGTTGGCACCTCTAGAGGAAAAGGTTACTCTAAGTACTTGTAGCTGGTGTTCTTGGTGGTTCGAAACCCACTCTAAGCTGTAGGTCCTCCTTACTTATTACTGAGGTAGTGGTAGAGTGTGTAAAGGAATAGTAGAGAGATGCGAGGAAAATGTAAACCCTCAGGGGACACATTGGTTGTCAAAGGTAGGCAGATTAGTATTGGATGGATTCAGCAGGTAAGGGGAGCAACCGGGTTCAGGGCATGGTTTGGGAGTATAGGGGTATCTGCAAGTTCTTTTTGGGGTGTAATAAAAGAGATAGAGGATGAAAAATAGAGTTGAATAAAGTATAGGGAGAGAGCATAAAGGCGGGAACAAGTAACAGAGACATCTTTCGGTTGTACTAAGATGGATAAATATCATTCACCGAAGGACGGGCAGGTAGTCTCCGAGCGGGATAATAATAACGAGAGCGTTGGGAGTGAGTTAGATGGAGGGAGAGTTTCCAACACACCACGTGGCTCGGTGTCCAGCAGTGCGCGAAGGAAAGGGAAAAAGATGAGCGGTGAGCGGTGGAAACGAGAAGGCAAGTGATACAATGTCTAGCGCATGTGAAGGTGACGACCTCTTTCTTCAAAACATAAAGAGAGATAATCAAGAGAGTCTGGACAAAAGCATGGTGGAATGTGTATTCAAAAAGAGCAACAGAACGCGTAGGTCACCCACAGAAATCGAAATGAAGTTGAACAGTGTTACCCTGGGGATTTTGATATCAGAAATCAGGGGGCTGAGGAAGGTAAGAAGGGCTATGAGCGAGGATAGGAGGAATAGGGAAGAGAAATGGTAAGAAGAGATGAAAGATCTGGCGGAGAAAGTAGGAGGATTAGAAGACAGGGTCAGTGCCGGCAAGAAAGGAAAAAGCAGATGAGATGAAACACATTAAAGACGATATAAGGCGACAACGAGGAAGAGATGATGACGAGGGAAATGAAAAGGGCTATGAAGTTAAGAATGAAGAGTAAAGAAAAAGAGGGCAGAAGGAATAATATCATGATAAGGGGGCTGAAGGTGGGGAGCGGGGATGGACGGAAGGAAGTAGAATCGCTGCTACAAAGCATAGGATTTCACGATGAGGAAGTAAAATTTAAGCTCGAGGGGGAAGAGAAAAGTAAAACAGCGGTTGTGGGATAAGAGAGCTGAAAAGATAGACAGTGGGTGATGAAGAGCAAAAACCGCATAAAAGGTAACGAGGTTTGGATTGGTCATGACCTTAGACGAAAAGAAAGGAAAATTCAGGGAATGCTGAATGACAGAGCTCAAAGGGAGACAGGACTTGTTTCGTCGGAAGTGGGGGATGGGGAAACAGCAGCGCGGAGGAGTAGTGAAGGTGCTATCTAGGAAGGTAGCAGGGGAGATGAAGAAACAAGAGGACTCCTGGAGGGTTGTGCAGGGATTGGATGTGGTGTGGCTGGTAGAAACGTGGTTTCAGGGCGAGGAGTGGGATAGAATAGAAACTGGGGCAACCAAGGAGATATGGGTAGAGGCTCCAAAAGACTAAGGAAGAAAGGTAGGGCTAGTAGAAGAATTAAAACGGTGATCAGGGAAGGTTTCGAAGAAGGAATAGACGATAGGGCGAAGGGCAAGGGGCGCAAATGAGGTCTGTAGAAATAGGAGGGTTGCCGTGAAAGTTTGTGACCGTGTACAATAGGGATGGGATGGAAAGGATCAAATAAAGCGAAGAGGATATTATATGCGAAAAAGAGAGAGGGAGGTATAGTGGTATAGGGAGGGAGATTGAAATGCGAGCATGGGGAAGGAAGAGGGTCTTTACGGGGATGGGTAAGGTTTTGGAAGGAGATAGAAGGAGACGGTTAGAAATAAGGAGGGGGGAGATTTCCAAAGACTGGATGGTGGATAGAGGGTGGGTGGACGCAAATGGTACGATGACAGGGGGCGAAGAGGGAGAGTTCACGAATATGAGTAAGGTGGGAGTATCAGTGATAGACTATGTGGTCATGAATAGGCATAGCTGGATGAGGAAATTTAGAAGGTCGAAGGCAGCAGGCTTGGACTAAGGGCAGAAAGAAGCATGAACATTTGGTAAAACAGCAGTTAGAGACAGACTGAAAGAGGTAGTAAAGACGTTTGGAGAGGTGAGGGTTCTCCAGGAGAGTAGAGGAAGGAGAAGGTTGATTGTGCCACTGTATAAGAAAATGGATGAGGGTAAGAAGGAAAATTATATTGGCATCACATTGATGAACACGGCGTTCAAAGTATACGCAATGGTATTGGCGAAGAGGCTACGGAATGATATCGAAGGGAAGAGACATGTTGTCGGAGACTCAGGCGGGATTCAGAGCAGGTAGGAGCACTATAGACAATATGTATATTTTGCAGCACGTGGTGGATAGAGAAAAAGCGAAGAAGGGGTCCGAGGTGAACGTGTTTTCCGTAGATCTGGAAGGTGCTTTCTCAACGGTGGATATGGGAGGTTGTGGTAGGCGATGGAAAAGAAGGGAATAGAGAAAGGTCTGATCGAAAGGGTAAAAGAGATGTATGAAGAGGCAAAAGATAGGGTGAGACAGGGGACACGATTTCAGAGGGTTTCAGTTTGAAAGGAGGTAGAAGCAAGGATGCCCACTTAGCCCAAAGCTTTTCGCGATCTTAATCGCTGACATGGAGACGAAACTAGACGAAGGAGTGGTTTGGGGAGTGAGGGCAGAGGGGTAAAAGAGTTTGTGTACCATGGTTTCCTACTCCAGAGGAATGGAGAAGTGAAAGGTCATAAAAAGCAAAGAGTAGGAAGGGCAAACGTTGCGATGAGGCAGGTGTGGGGATTGGGAAAGAGGTTGTCGACAGATGATCCTGAAAGGAGGAAGAAGCTGTTTGACTCAATTGCGATTAACGTGCTACTATATGGAGTAGAACAGTGGGAGTGGAAGGAAAGCGAAGAGGTACATTGAGTTCCAGAAAGGTATATCAAATGAACACTGGGAATGGACAAAAGTTCACCTATTTGTATTTTAAAGAAGGAGACAAGGAGAACAAGTTTGGAGATTCTTACAGGTAGCCGGGCGTATAAGTATTAGGAGAAATTTCTTGAAGAAAGGGGAAGTGGGCTGGTCAGGGAGTGTTGGTGAGAGAAGGAGAACAAGAGAGGAGATGAAAAGATAGGGGATGAGAGAGAAAAGTATTTTCGGAAAAGTGGTCTGCATGAGGATTAAGTGAGTTGGGGACAGGGACATGCAAGGGCAGACTGCAGCGGACCAGACGAGATAATCTCTGTATGAAATGGGGAAAGAAAGGACATCGGGTATCAGACTGCCAGAATAAGCCCTTCTGTCTGAAATGCGGAAAAGAAGGTCATCAGACCAATCGACACATATTACAGTAAAAATGAGAATTCTACAAATTAACACCAATCGGAGTCGCCCTGCTGTGGATATGGCCCTCTTTGCTGACAAAGAAATAGGTGCTGGAGTGCTGGCTCTGTGTGAACCCAATATCAAAGCACTAAAAGGTAGGCAGGATTGGATCTACAATCAAGACGTAGATACTGCTATCAAGATATTCCAATAAGTGAAAGGCTATAAAACCCTAAAAATACATCTTCCAGACTAGTAATCTTTACTAGTCTGGAAAATAGCTTATTTTCAAGGTTTTATAGCCTTTGATTTATTAAAACCTAGTTTACCCAGACGTTAAAGAAAGAAATTTACTATTCTTTTTATGATATCAAGATATTGGATAATAGTATTGCTATAACTGCGCATGGATGTCGTAAAAGTTTCTGTTGGGTGAACTTTCCATCTTTTACCTTACACAGCTGCTACGAATCACCATACGAGAACATCAAGCAGCTGCCGGAGTACTCAGACCAGGCATGTGGAAGTAATAGTTGTGAGAGACTTCAACGTTGAATCTCCACAATGGGGCATGAGCTTTTCCGAAAACGAGAAGAAACCGCTACTGAATAGATAGCTCAAAATGACCTGAACATGAACAATGTCGGAAAGGAACCAACTTTCAAAAGGTTCAATCATAGTTCGATCCTAGACTTAACGTTTGCAACGTTTTGCTTCGTAGCATCGCCTTTCCTTTACTTCCGAGCGTCAAAGACTCTCCTTCTTCGCTTCCAAAATTTATCCTTCCTTTTGCTGAAAGGTCGCATCTGAAAGAAAACATATTATGCGCAATCCGGACATGAGTCGCAGTAAGGGCTCGTATTGATTTACAGTGAACTTCCACTTAAGTTGACCTTCACTTAAGTTGACTTTCGGATAAGTTGACTGGGAACGTTCACATAGGTTGAGTAAACAGTCCCCCACCACAAATACGGTGAGAAAGAGAAACCACGGATCGAGAGTGAGAAAGCTGCAGAGAGGGGGATATTATCCTTGATGGTGGGGACTCGTGACTCCCTACCTTGAGTCAACCTAACTGAATGTTTACGTTTTCGCGCGGTCAACTTAAGTGGAAGTTCACTGTATCATTTTTGGAGATGGCCATTGAAATTCCCGTTGTTGGTTAGCCGTTGTGTAAGATAAAAAGTCAGTTCTCCGTGAGATCTCTTGATCCATTGTATGCGTCACAACATATCTTTGGCACCCGGGTTAAGTTTTAGGCTGGTGACACACTATGCGCTTTCGCCGGTCCAGTTTGAAGGGTCCAGTTTTGTACGGATGGTGACGATGTATTATTTCAAATGCGCAGTGACACACTCATCCCGTTTCGCCGTGCCGCACGGTTCCTGCCGCAGCATGCTGTGGCGAAACGGGATGGCCGGACTGCGGGATGATTCATTTAACACACAGTTTCAAGTGGAACGTGACACACTTCGCGGCAGAGCGGGATGGAAAATGTTGGATACCGACAAATTTATAGAATTAATACACTAGAAATCAACACTGTGGAATGAACGTTGCAAGAAGTACGGAGACTAAAATTGTCGCACTGAATACTTTTATGAACTACGTATCTTCTTTAGCAATGTATGGCCTTATCAACTCGAGTAATTCATTAAAAGATTTTACCGACAATATTAAGTGATCAAGAAACTTATCTCATGCCGCATCTGCTTCAGAGAACCCTCCTCTACTGAAGATGTATCTTGAAAACGGCTCTCAGGCACGCATAATTATTCTTAGGTTTCTTCAGAGCTAAGGCGTCTAACAGCACTTCCGTCCAGAAGTTCGGGATCGTTTTCTGTACTTGCTAGTCATCGATTTTTCAGAAGACTCTTGGCACACTCACATATATAGGAGAATAAAAAAGAAAAAGAGAGATTTACGAAGCAAAACACCAATTGGATGAAGGCAATGAGACCGTTACTCGCCTCGAAAAGCTAAACGATACCCTCATAGCATCTGAGGAGGAATGCCCACCAATCACTGATGAGGTAAAGAAAGCATTAAATGGAACCGAGGAACTTCTTCGCTGCTGGTTCAGATTGTGCACATAACTTTTGGTGGCAGAAAATCTCTTTTACACACTAACATCGAGCCCGCATCTTTACCTCGTATTTGGAGTCGGAGATGTCTATTCCGGAGTGACTGGTGTAAGGACGAACTGAACTCCTATTGGGAAAAAGCAGCAACTTCTACACCCGAAAGAGCTACAGGCCAATTACTTGTCTGAAAATAAAAATGCTGCATGAGATCTTCACAGCTATCCTGAATGACAGAATTATTCAGATAATTAGTCCTGTATATAGTGCGATATGCGAACAAACAGGATCGGAATGAGGCGCATGTTCATTCACATATGGATGCATAAAGAGCTTAATGTCCCTTTGGGAAACCCGATTTACTATTACTTCTGGGAAACATCGTGTGACAACTACCAGCGTCACTTTCCAGAGAGGTGTCTTTCAGGGTACCGGGATGAGCCCTCTTCTCTTCTGCATCACACTTTTGCCACTGCCTCTCGTACTTCGCGATTCTTATGGATACTTCTGCAGCGGACCTAATGGTCGTAAGCATAAGGTCACTCATATGTTCAATATGGACAACTTGAATATGTATGTTCCGGGAAAATAGCATCTCAAGAAAGCTCTAGGAATCGCCGATAATGCATATGAAGAAAAGCTTGAATATCAACTCGTCCGTGCTGCGCTTCTATAACACATGAAGACAAAGTGATGCACAGAAACTTGAAAAATTGTAAAAGATAAATCCTTGTAACACAAGTTAACGTTTGCTTCATCCAAATCATCTCGACTCAATTCAGAAACGGAAAGTTTCATTTCTGCGTGTCGTGATGGTCTGACTACTACCTTAGCATATCGTAAAAGTATTGGGAATGGTTGAACTGCGATACGCCACCTGGTGACAAAACTCAGAACTAGAAGGAATAGGCACTTGAATGTCAAAACCCATGTGAAAAGTGTAAATAAACCAGTAAAACGAACATTTTAATCCGATAAAGGAAAATTTTCTGACGTGTTCTACCTAATAATTGAGACAGGAGTTCTTTTTTCTCCTAAGGAGTCCAAGAGCCGAATCTTTTCTCCTGTTTTCGGCTGTAATAGCAGAGCGCGTCAAAATCCGGAATTAAGTTTTCACCACTTTCTAAAAGCCGGTATGACAATTAAATACACAAATAGACTTGGACAAATTGAAGCAGTCGATAGAAGAAATATTTGGGAAACAGTTCAAAAATGGCAAAAGAAGTCACATCAAACATGCTAGTTTGCTCGTGTTGTTTCGTAGAAGAGGACTACTCGTTAAACACAGGGCCGAAAAAGTCTGAAATCTATTTGTTTTTTTATTTTATACTCTAATGTAATATTTTTAATTCATTGTTTTATTTTTTTTTCTCTATTATGAAAATATAACTGGATGTGCATGTATATCAACTATTATAAACCTCGCCTATTACGTAACCTCAAAGTTTTATCCTGTGTGTTTTAACACTGTGTTTGCATTTTTTG